>QLNU02015003.1:2289014-2302527 GCA_006491805.2 Dysdera silvatica
GACTACTCATTTGATAAAAGACCCCTTTTTCTCCTTAGAAATTACGTTTCCAATTTTTTTCTCCTTCGAAAACTAAGCCCTCCCAATTTCCATGTTATAATTTTGGTCTACTTTTCCCAATTAGAGAACTAAAAGGGTGACAGAGCGAAAAGAGAGCGGTGTTATTACTCATTGGTATAATTAGGGGAAGAGAGTTAGCCCCCTGGAAAAATAATCTTCTTTAGAAAAAACGAACATTGAAACAAATATTACATAAAAAACATTGGGCGGAAGGGGCTAAAGCACCCACCCTATCCTTCAAGATTGGTTACGCCACTGCCATTACTGAAGAAAATACAGAAATTCTGAAAAGTATTGACATCATAATTAACCACAGAGTTTGTATTATGATTCGTCATCTTGATTATGTTTTCCTAGCTTATTGCCGAAGTTATCCTTTAAAATTCATTTATAAACAATTTCAACGAATGTTAATTGCTACGTCATTGATAGGGCCGCATTTAGGAGTTTAGCGCCCTAAGCATTTTTGTTAATTGGCGCCCCCCCCAAACAATTCCACCCCTCCTGTTCCCTCCTTCTCCACCCCTCTGTCCCTAAATTAAAAATAAAACTTAACTAAATGAAGCTTAACTAGTGACTCAGCAATTTATTACAATTAAATACTACTTACTAGATGCTACAAGTACGATACAAAAAAATAAAAAAAATAAAAATAACACGTGGAACAGATGTTTTGAATTATTTTTAGAACACTAGCGTTAAACATATTAGAATAGTAAAAAAGTATGTAGTTAATAAAATAATATATTCTGTGCATATATATTATAAAAGCTTTTCTGATCAGTTCCACTTTCAGATTGTTTACACTTTTATTAATGCATAGATTCGAAGCGATGTAAAATATCCTTTATTTCATTCTTAGTTTTTTTTTTAAGTTTTTAACTAAAAAAAAAATTGCAACAAAATTATTTGTTTTATTTTCAAATTTTGGGCCCTTAAAAATTTTGCACTCAAGGCGCGAGCGTAGTTGGCTTGCGGCCTTAGTCATTAGCTTAAATTGTATTAAGAAATTGTACGGGTGTTATTTAGTGTTCGTTGCTTGTTTTCAGGGGCGGATTAGTTATTCCAAACTTATATCTTAACTAATACTTTACTAATGTACTAATTTACTAATATACTGTGTAATAATTTACTAGCATTTACTACTAACATCTTAAAATTATTTGAATCAAAATTTCAGATAAGATATGTTGACTCTCAGATACACTTCTGTCTTGAATCTTGATAAACATAATTTCGTAAGCTTTATCCAGATGTGTGCCGCAATTTTCTCAAATGAGGCCCATGAAAAATCCCAAATAACAATAATACTTCTTGCTCATTAATTCGTAAAAACGACGCTCAGTCTGTTCTTAAGTTATTACAATGGTTTTCACGTCCTTCTGCCAAAGATATACAACAAACGAACTTTAAAGGCTATTAATCCAGAACATGGAAGTCCACCTACTCCTTAACCACATCATCGCATCTGGAAGATAACTCCTAACAAGCCTCATTTATATTCCTCCATTCCCTCAACATCAAACTCAATTTGATATAGATCTCTGCCATTTAGCAATTTTATACCGTCTAAGCCATGTATAATGAAATATTGTATATCCATTGAATAAAATTCCATTATTATTATTAATATATAACTAAATCACTTTTTCAAATCCTAGACTCTCCCATCCCCAAATGATTGACGTCTCTCATAGCCTATCAGAAAACCGATACGCTTGCTCTTCTGAAATTTCATTTTTGACGAAGTTCTTTCCAACTTCCAGGCCAATCACAATCAATTTTAATCAATCAACATTTATTACGTCTCAATCAATCAATCAATATTTATTACGCCAATCTGAACAATTATACACAATCGAATATAGTAGACCAAGACCATGACATTGGCTTGACAGGAGATCGAAAAAAAAAAGCGTATTTGATTTCGGATGAAGGTTGTGATCTTGAAGAAATAGATTTCTTGAACTTTGGTAAGCGTCTATAATACAGTCTAATATTCTTTTAGACAATCTATTTATTCTTATCTCATCTATTCTTATCTATTCCCGAATTATACATATTTGAAAAAAAAAAGCACCAACTCTGATTGCAGGAAGACGCAAATTTTTTCGATCCTCTATTTACTTTAATTATTGTGTTTTTTCTATTGTGTTAATGGCTTCAAATTAGATGGACGTGGCTATGACCCCCTCGTGTGTTGAGTGGCGACTTTTTTATTGTGCTTCTGACTGTGTCTTTGTCAGTTTTTGATGTGTTTTGTCCTGGAGTTGGATTGTTTTTCCGAGATTTATTTTTAACATGGAGCCCTTTTGCCAATTGTATTGTTAAACCGGTGCTTTTACCGCTAGATCTACTGATTTTTCATTGTTTTGCTAGTGTTGCCGTGTATTAGAGGTTTGGAGTGCTTCCTGTCTAGTGATTTGCGAATCCATTTTCGAGTTGTGATTTTATGACTTGCTAATTTTCCTTTACGTCTCCTGGCGGTATTATGAGCAGGCCAATCACTACAAGATCATCGAGCCACAATACAGCTCTTGGTGTGACACCGATCGCCTCTCTTAGAAGTGAACTTTCTGAGAATAGGAGGTCTTTTAAGGCCGAGATATCTGCCGTTGCAGGTGATCTGAAAGCTATGATTGAAACTGGACTGGTCAAGAGGGATCCTGGGTGCGTTGAGGATGATGGCGTGATCAAGAGCAAGTCTTTTCTTAGTATGATGCAGAGAGTCATTGTACAACAACAAGCAACAATGCATCAACAGAGCTTGTCAAATCAAGATCATCAGCAGTTGAATCAAAATTGAAGAGAAACCTCAATAATTTATGTGTTAGACTTACGGATGTTGAACGTGCTCAATCTATCTTCGAAGATGGAATGGATTGTAACGATCAAAATTATAAAAGACCTAATCTGGTTATCTATGGGCTTTTGACGACCGAGGATGAGATTGTGATTAAACGGTTATTGAGTTTCTGAACGCCAAGTTTAGCCTGTCACTGATGCGGACAGATATTTCAAATGTATTTAGACTGGGGATGGGTGGCTTTTGTCGTCTGGACGGCGCCGTGAGACGACAAGAAATCGACCTATTGTCATCAGGTTTGTGAGGCTGTCTACTAGAAACCATGTATTTAGAGAAAAGAGGTTGTTAAAAGGTTCTGGTATCACCCTCGCAAAGGACCTCAAGTACCGAAGACGTTATTTGACAAGTCGTTTATAACGAGCAGGCATGACTTGGTGGTCTACGAATGAAACTATTGTAGTTGCTGAGTCTGGTGGTAAAGGTAAAAGGTATTTCCGGACCGTCTTTGGTCTTCCGACATTCTTGGATGGAATTGGTGGCCAGTGAGATGTTGCTCCCTCCTCTGATTGATACTGTCTGCAGACGCATTCTTTTCCATTGTTGGTCTATTTGATTACCTTACGTGTGTAGGTATGGTGATTTTTAATATGCTTTTTTTTGGTGTTGGCTGGGATAATTTTAATTTAACTTAACCTAATTGGTTTTGATTTAATCTGGTTCGATTTGATTTGAACCAACTTTATTTGATTTAGTCAAATTCATTTCATAAGTAAATTTTTGAGTCATTTTGAATTTAAAAACTTTTTAATTATTTTTAAGGTGTTTAAAAGGGATTCTGAAATCTTAATTTTTTACGTCTAAATTTTTAATATTTCTTTCTCAACCCCTTTGCTTTTTTTTTTTCTTTTCAATAATTCTCTCATCTTTCATTGTGGTCTCTCTCGAACTATTTTCCCTTCTTTTTCTCAACATAAGGAGTATTTTTAATAAGAAAGAAGAACTTCAATCATTAATTGACTCATGTGAATATAGACCTAAGATTATTTGCCTTTCAGAGACATGGATGTCGGACTCGACATCCATGACGACGAGAGTATAGACATGGACGAGAGTATAGACATTGGTCATGACTATCAAGTGATTGTAATGAGTCGTCCATTGGGAAGGAGAGGGGGGGGGAGCAGTTGCGATATACTACTCATCTTCTATGTCTTGTCCTTCTATCCCTGATGTTGATTCCATTAATAGATGCTGTGAAATAATTTGTCTTGACTTTGATATCTACAACATTGCTCTTATCTACAGACCTCCTTCAGGTTATATGTCTGAATTTTTTGATCAGTTTGAGGCCTTATTAAACTATGCAACATGCAACCGAATTAATTTGATCTGTGTAGGAGACTTTAATATTGATTTGCTTTCTCGTACCGCTAATGCAGTTAAACTTAAAACACTAGCTGAATCTTATTTGTTTGAAAATATCATTGATTTCGCAACTCGTATTATAATTTTTTCACAAACGTTAATCGACTGATGTTTTCTTAACTTCTCTGTTAACTTAGCTTGTCCACCTCGGCCTCTTTTAAATACCATCAGTGGTCACCTACCTATACTCATTTCACTTCCTCAAACACCTTTCTGCTATCCTTGGGGTTTATTATATTACGGCACATTCCGTATTTTTTTCACAAACTTATTTAGAAAACTTTTATAATCAATTTCATTCTGATGATTTTTCGGCATCCATTTCTAATGATGATCCAGAATCCTCATATAACTCTTTTTATCGTACATTATTTGCAATTTACGATAAATCATTTCCGCTTAAAAAGCACTCTACCAACAAAAAATAA
The DNA here is from genome assembly GCA_006491805.2 of Dysdera silvatica. Taxonomy (NCBI): domain Eukaryota; kingdom Metazoa; phylum Arthropoda; class Arachnida; order Araneae; family Dysderidae; genus Dysdera; species Dysdera silvatica. The sequence goes on from QLNU02015003.1 coordinate 2,293,734, forward strand.
AAAAATGTTGGATGACTAACTCCATTCGAAGAAAAATAAATTTCTAGAACAGACTCCTTTATAAATTTATTTCATCTCGTAACGCTACTAACTTACAATCCTTTCGCAAATACAGAAAGAAACTAAATAAAAAAATTCTTTTTGCCAAGCGAAGATATTACGCAGATATTTGTGAATCTGCTGATATAAAGGGAATGTGGAATGTTCTCGGGATGCTTGTTGGTATGAGACTTAAGTCCCAGTTATCTGAGCTACATCTCTGAGCTGCAGGTGGAGGGCGTGTCACATGTTAACCTTCTCGATATTAGTAACTTAATTAATCAACATTTTACTAGGACATCTAGCAATATTAGTTCATCACTTATAGCAGATTTATTTGAGTTTCAAAGATACTTTCATGATCTTAATTCTTCTTCTATGTTCTTTGCGACATTTTCAACTGATGGGATTAATACTTCATTAAGATGTATGAAACAAAAATGCTATCCAGGAAGTGATGGTCTCCATCCTAAACCTATAATTTTTGTAGCTGATATTATTTCCCCTCACCTTACTCGACTTTTTAATCTGTTTCTACTAAAATCCAAGATTCCCTCACAATTTAAATTAACCAAAGTCATCCCTGTTTTTACAAAAAAGGCGACCGTAGAGACCCTTCCAACTCTCGTCCTATTTCAATTATTTCTGTTTTCCTAAACTCTTTGAGACATTGATATTTAAAAGATTATCACCTTTTGTTTAAGTGCAAAATTTAATTTTTGTCTACTCTTAATTTATTTTAAATTTTATGTCATTAATTTTTAGGGGTGACTGGGGTTCTTCAAGCTGGAACTTTCCAGCTTTTTTTCCAGTCATCCCTCAGGTATATTTTATTAGTTTAAATTTTATGTGGTATATATATGAAGAACTATAACACCTTAATATACCCGAAAAATAAATCGTATTGTATTGTATTTGTCTGCCTTTTAGTTATCTATCCCCGTATGCCCTTAAATTATCTATCCCGTTATCTATATCCCCTTATTCTTAAATTATATATCCTATACTGAGATTATTAATATACTATATTATAATTATGTATTTTATATACCACTCAATAAAATTAAGTTGGCTAATTCAAAAAAGAAAGTTACACCGCCATCTCTAAAATATATATGCTTTCCCGACCAGCATTTCTTTCCCACTGTCATGCAAATTTGTACACACATTGAGCGATAAGACCGGTAATCTGCAGGAATGCCAATTTTCAAAATAGTATGAAGTATTTGGTGATATACTCTTAACATATTTATAAAACTAACAGCCCATTGGATTAAATTATTCTCACGCAACTTTATTACTAGATGCTTAATGATTATAAATAACTTTAAAATATTAGAGACTTAGTATTTTTTTCCGAAGTATTATGGTTTAAACATTTGATTATCTGTTTTAGTATAAGTAGTTTTATATATTTCCATTTAAATTTGCTCTTTAGGAAAATTCCTGCTTAAAATGTCACTTTCAAAAAGTTACTCCTTAAAAGTCACTTTCAAACAGTTACTTCTTAAAAGGTCACTTTCAAAATGTTACTTCTTTAAAGGTCACTTTAAAAAAAAAGTCGCTCCTTAAAAGATCACTTTAAAAAACACCTCATTGAAGATTCCATCTTAAAAAATTATTTCGTCAAAGGTTATTTCTTAAAACACTTTTTAAAAGATCACACCTCCGAAGATTACGCTTTAAGCGATCACTCCTTAAAGGATCATTTTTTAAAAATATACTCCTTGAAAGATCATGCTTTGAATGATCACTCCGTGAAAGATCATCACTCCATTAAAGTTATAATTCTCGGAAGATTATTTTCCAGGTGATCAACTCCTTAAATGGTGCAACGAGTGAAAAAGAAAAGATAGTTTCTTAAAAATCTACTCCTCGAAAGATCAATCTTTGAATGATTATTCCTTGAAAGATCATCACTCTATTAAAGTTATAATTCTCGGAAGCTTATTTTCCGGGTGATCAACTCCTTAAATAGTGCAACGAGTGAAAAGGAAAACATTATTTGCCGAAATATCAATTCCTTAAAAACTTGCATTTTATGCTTCGTTTTCCACTGCAGTCAACTATGAGCAGCTATAGTTAGCTATAACAGGGCAATGCAATGTTGCTCAAATCATGATTTATTTTTCAAAGAGAGACGATTTTATCATGCAACGTTTAACACAGTTTATGGCTAAATTAGCAGCAATTTACTCGTAATGGCAGTCTTGAGTAATGCCGTCCGCCTCTAATTCCCGCCAAAAGCTGTTAGAATAATATATTTGGCGGGAATAATCGATTTAGAAATTTAATTTACATAAATTAGTGAAATGATCAAACTTAAACTCAGACGCCATTGGTGGGGGGACCTCCCAACCCCCGACTACCGGCTCCTCCCGTCAAAATCTATTTAAGCCAATCAAATACTTAGCGTTATTAAAACTTTGAAACGAAGTGTTTAGCAGAGGTGTATTAAGGGGTGGGGAGGAGCTAATGCCCCCTTCAGAATGTTGAAAATCTTAATTAATCAAGGAATTATGACAATTTTATTACATACGCATCTCATGTCGTAGAAATCCATTTCGAAAGACCATTACCGTCATGTGATTCTTCATATACCAATGATACTTGGCTCAGCTGCTAGTTTTTATTTTTATATTTTTAGCCTGTCAGGGTCATGACAAAGGTCATATAATTATTAAATTAATTATATTTTTTGCAGTAAGGTCACCCAGATTTTTTTACTGGGTAACACAAGTATCCACTTTACAATAATAATAATAACAATTCATCTATCCAGAAAGGAAAAGCCTGGTTTACCTACTTCACCTCTGTCAATCATTCATTTTATGAATGCCTTTAGGAGCTTCTCTCTCTCCCTCCCTCTCTTTCTCTTGACCTACCCTTTCCTCTCATATAAACTTAGAATAAAATGACAAATACTTTATATATATTTATAAACACACTCCAGATTTACACATGAATATTGTAAATATACATGTATAATTGCTATATATAAATACATTTTAATTATTAGATAGGCCTGACATGTGAAAGAGAATTTAAATTAACCCGTGAGAAAATTAGAAAAGCGTTAACAACAGAGTAATAATAAGGAAAAACAATAATAATCACTGGTATAAAACAAAAATAATCTTAATGCTAAACCGCTTGAAAATAACTGAAGTTTTGAGAAAAAGACAGCCATTTAGTGGTCATTCAAGGGGGGGGGGGGCGATTAATTACAATTTTTGGAAACGAAACCTTATTCGACCTTTAACTTGGATCCTGTAAAAGTTAAATATTCGTGAAAGGGAGGGGTGATCGCCCCCCTCCCTCGGCCCCTAAATCCGCGCCTGAGGCCAGATACTTGTTCCCGACTTATTTCCACTCATACACTACCTACTCCCACTTTCTCGATTCACCCCTTTTAAAATTAAATAAATCTACTTTATTATACAATACAGTGTAATTTTACATAAATTATCAGTCTATCAATCAGTGGTAATTTAGGTTATTTTATCCTGTTTTTTCCTTCTGGAGTTAAACCCAAATGCGGTAACTGACATATTACAGCAGCCTGGAAGGTGCGAACAATTTCCAAAAATAGAAATAAACTGGTGTTTGAATTTAAACGAAAATTCAGACCAAAATATCAAGGCTCTAACTAATGAACTACAAAATTGGGGAATAAATATGTTACAGAAAACACATATTATAGTTTTTTTTTGCTTTGTTCTTTATCATTTTTCTTATCTGCTTTCCTTTTTATGCTAATCGTTTTTCCAGTAAAATATTTTTCTTCCTTAGAGTTTTACATTAATATAATAATAATATGCTGGATATACTACAAAATAAAATTGTGTTATTAAAGGCAACTGACGAGTGAATAAAGGGAACTGATCAGTGTTAAAAACATCTGATCAGTGATAAACAGTTGAGAAGCACTTATAAGAAACTGATCAACGGAAAATAACCGAAATTCTCAAATGGATACCAAGAAATCATCGAAGACCAAAAAAACGTTTTTTGGAGAAGACAGGTGGGTAAAATGGGCAAACGAGTTGAAATAAATCTTGGAAATTAACAACTCGGAAGGTATGTGTATGGAAGAAACCCAACGAAACTTCTATCCAAAATCAGTGCGATGGTAGATTGGTGATACAGTGATAGTGGTCGATAATAGTTAAATGCTATGATCTATATAAATTATCCAATTGTCAACATTTGGATGTTACGAATTTGGTAAATGCGCACGTGTGTGTACATGTATGTGTGTATATGTGTACATGTATGTGTGTATATATGTGTACATGTATGTGTGTATATGTGTACATGTATGTGTATATATGTGTACATCTATGTGTGTATATACATGTGTGTGTGCATGTTTCCTATATTCATATAATATCCTTAAAGTAGAAGGCGGTTTCATTACCCAATACGGACTTACCCATTTTTATGACGGCACCATATGGATCTACATGTCCGTATGACTTCAGTACCATATGGATCTACATGTCCGTATGACTTCAGTACTATATGGATCTACATGTCCGTATGACTTCAGTATCATATAGATAGGTGTTATGTGCAAGGACATAGCCGGATATATCAGCTGAAGAGAGGAGCATAAGATTGTTTCATTGGTTTTGGTTCACAAGGTTTGGAGAAAAACTTTTTGAAACAGACAGTAAAATTTTTCTTGTGAGAGATGGGGACTAGAGACTTCTTAGAGCCCCCCCCCCTCTGAATACGCACCTGATCACATGCAATTAATCATGTCTCAATGATTTACTAAAAGAAAGCAAGGACATGTATCCAGAGGTCACTAGATCGCGATTAATAAAATTCTAAGGAAATTGATGACAATGTGTCCTTTTCCTTGGAACCTAATAACACTATAAAACAGATGAAGCTGACGAAGAAATTGATGATATGCTATAACAAGATACACAGAAATTTTTAAAAAAAATTGAAGTTCAAAATAAATAAATAAATGAAATAAATATCATAAAATTAAAAAGTACAAACATTGGTCTAAAAAGTATCTTTTAACATTTTATTAATTTGGAAAAAATATTTAAATGAGAATACTCTAATTCTTTATTCAATCTGTCAATTTTCACAAGATTTTTAACCTATCTTGAAAACTATAACGTATCATTAAGCTTTTTGTGCACTGAAAGTACCACATTAAAAAGTACCACAACGTATCATTAAAATTATCATAATTGAAAGGTAAAATTCAGAGGTAAAAACTGTTGTAGCTAATATGAAAAAGTATCATAGCTTATCATTAAAATAATACACAGATGGTTTTTACACATGTTTATAAAGACTTTGATTTTAAATTTTAAAACAAACTAACAGAAGCCTGGAAAAAAACTGGCAATACGCTATTGCCTGAAAAGTGAAAAATCCTTTGCAATTAAAATTTAGTTTGCTCTCTGAAATGGCATACGAAAAGAAGCTGTGACTTGAAGGCCATATATTTGCCCTTTCCGAAGAGAAATATTCATATTCAATAATTAAAAAACTATTCGATAAACATGGCTTGCAAGTTTCAAATTATAAAATAAGTCATGTTATTATTATTAAAGGAAAAAAATTGTCAGGTTTTAATGTCAAGAGGAAAAACAAACCAAAAGAAATATCCCCAAAAAGTTCGTACTATTTCTAATATTTCTAAAGTGCAGTCTACGGTTTTACTAGAAAATCCAAAACCTCAAAGAACAGTTGCAAAAGCTGTGCACACATCAGCATCAACTATAAATAAATAAATTAATAAAGATTTGAATTTAACGTTGCTGTATGGAAGACTAGGTGCAGATTGTTATGTGAAAGTCATTTAGCAAGAAATAAATGTAAAAAAAATATTACAATCGACGAAGTATGGATTTATTTAAATGATTGTAATAAAAAAAATGATCGATTTATTACCAAAATAGAGGACAGAAGGACTCAAAACTTTGGTTCAAAGAGGGCAAAGAAACTTTCGGTAAAAGATTTATGGTTATCGCTGGCATTTCTTATAACGAAAAATAAAAAATAAGAAAAGTTGAAAAAATCCAAAACTCAACTCTATATATTATCAAAATAATGTTCTGACTCCTATTTTTAAAGGAGATATTCCAAAATTGTATCCTACTGATTTTTAAAGTGTGGAACTCCATCAGGACAAAGCGAGTAGCCACACCTCCAAAAGTACAACCGCATTTCTAGAAAAAATGGAACAAGAAACAGGAATCAAGTCAATACTAGTTAGCCATATTCCTACCAAGTCTTAACTCTGATGGATTGCTGTGCATTTGGACTTTTAAAACAAGCTCTTTCAAAACGCCGACCCACTGCCTCAGATGGACTGCGGAGAGCTAAAAGACGAATTTGAAATAAACATCAGGGGTGTCAAATTAAGAATTTTTCGTCAAAATAAGAAAGTGCTAAAATATCTGTTATGCCTCTAGCTATTTTAAAGATTATGGAGCAAAATGCGTCAGTCTACAGACAGCAAAATCGTAGATCTGCCTCCGTCAAGAAGTAAATATTAAGAATTAAAAACTAAATCATAATATGTAAAAAAAAGAACGTGTTCTTATTTTTATTGCTGTTTTCTATCTTTTCCAATTCACTTTTTTTTTTAAATAATAATAATAATGAGGAGGAAGGGGAAAATGGAAAATACACTCAAAGCTATCTTTCCCAACCAAGACTTCTTTTAAATCAGAACAGAATAACCTGTAAGGTGCTGTACGTGTGCTGCACTACGTACAACGTTATTTGATTTTTTTTAATAGAAAACCATCGGAGCCAAGAGAAAGTGACATTCTGGGTGGTCCCATTTCTATGTCTCCCATCAATTTCCAGGGCGTCCAGCTGCGATGCAAGGCCGACTGGGGCAGTTGTGATTTATTTTGGATATCAACACAGTTCTCTTGAAATAATATGCTGCAAGCAGTGGCGTAGAGGAGGGTGAGCTCAGGGGGTTACAATCTCCCCCACTCGATGACACACACATTATCCTATTTAACGCTATGTCACAAGATCGGTCATTAAGCTATTTGAGCCCCCTCTCATGACTTTTGAATCGTTACGTTCCTGGCTGAAAATGACATTTTGAAACTGACATGGAAATGGATGAAGAAATGAAATTCATTTAAACCAAAAGAAAAACTTTGAAACAAGCTGCTCTATCCATTCATCCACCGCCCATCCAACGCAAACATCTAAACTCAGTTATTTTACTTAGTAATACATTGATTTCTCTAAATAACGTTATTCTGATTAATAACTATTTCTGTTTAATGACTTTTTTTACTTTATTTAGCTACGTTTTTCTCTGTTTAACGACGTTTCTTCTCTGTTTAATGTCTTTTTTCTCTGGTTAAAAACGTTTTTATGTTTAACAACTTTTTTCTCTGGTTAAAAACGTTTTTATGTTTAACAACTTTTTCTCTGTTTAATACCGTTTTCTCTGTTTAACGACGTTTATTCTCTGTCTAACGATTTTTCCCTGTTCAGCAACGTTTATTCTCTGTTTAACGACTCTTTCTTTGTCTCTTAAAGGTGGTTAATGGAAGAAATTACTGTAATTTAAATTCATTATTTTAAAAAATCCATTTCAGTGAACTCTCCTGTTAGTAACTTCCAAGAAATGGAGAAAAAAGTCGTCAAAAAAAACCCCCACAAAACAACAAAAACAAAACAAAAAAAAACATGGGCGATAATACTCGCGCCCTTTAAAAGGACCCATTTCGCCACTGCTCTACGAGGCATTTGCCAAGTCAGCAAAATGCAGCCGTAATTATAACGACGTTATTTAGAGAAATGACTGCATTTACCTTATTTTCCATATATAGTAAAAACCTGCCTAAACTGACCACCTTTGGGATTAGACTGCTATGATCGCTATACACAACAAACTTTGGTATAGGTGTATAACTAAGTCCCTAACAGTTTTCTCTCCAATAAAAATTGGTCACTTTATTCAGATGGTCAATTTACAAAGGTGGTCACTCTAAGCAGGTTCTACTGTATAGATAAACTTCGTTGTAAAACGTATGTATACGTTTGATGCTAATGCTGTCATTTTAGCATATACCCCATGGGCGTCCCTAGAGGGTGCACTTGCACCCCCTTGGTTTATGAAAAAAGGGAGGAAAAGGACAGAATCCATAAGAAACTATAGTCCAACAACATTATTCAATTGAAATTTTTCCTTGATGTACACCTTTGCATATCATTCTGGGAACGCCATTGATACACAGTTTACATTTATGCACCAGATAATTCGATCTTGCAAATACTTAAAGTTAAATCAATTTCAAATTTTCTATTTATTCAGATCATCGGACATTAACCGCAGCAAGTCGCATTCACTGAATAGCCATTTGTTTGTCGATTTCCATACGTTAGTGTTAACTAGTTTTCCTGCTAGTTAGTTACACTTGTCGATTTCCAGGCTTGGGTTTCTTGGAGGAGTGGTAACTCTTGTTTCGTTTTTCGGTTTCAAAGAGAATGGAAAGACCCGTTGGGAGACAGACTGCAAGGTCGCTACTAAGTAGTAAGTGCAGTAAGTAGTAGCAAGTGCAGTAGTAGCAAATGCATGGCTTAAATTGGGCGGGAGCCCAGCGGAGCCTGGCTCCGGTACTTCTTCATTTTTGGCGATTATTTAAATATTAGCCGGAGCCCCTAAATAGACGCTGTCATGAAAAAGTAATGAATTTATGATTAAAATTATAAATTTTGTTGTCTAGAAAAATGGAAATAAACA
>QLNU02015003.1:2302627-2314017 GCA_006491805.2 Dysdera silvatica
GATTAACGGACACTTTTCCAATTTCTAGTCCCAGTGCTTGTTATTTCTCAGGCCTCCTGAATGGCGGACACCTCTGATTAGCGGACGGATACTGAAGTCACAATATGTCCACAATTATACGATAATTAATAAGCTGTCCATAATATTACATGAAACTGAGATTCACTATGAGGAGACTGTCCAAGGGCGGTTTCACCCCAAAAAAAAATATTTGTGCCCCTGGCTATATCAAAATTGATGAGCAATAAATAAAGAAATGCAGAGAATATACTTCAGGATGACTGATATAAGATGCAGTCGAAACCCGATATAGGGAATCTGAAGGGACTGAATTCGTTATATACGAGGGTTAGCTACAGAGGGGTTTGACTGTATATTAAATTTCATGTCACGTGACTGCGTGTGTGTGTGTGGGGGGTTCTTCCATTCAGTGCCGCCCCCCCTCCCAATATTTACTTCAAATTGGTACCTTTGTATTTCATTCTTATTCAAGCCACAACCAATCACCCATCAATTACAATGTAAGTGTCTGTCTGTCACTTACATTGTAATTGATGGGTGACAGTTTCTATGCATAAAAACTGTACTATGTATAGAAAATATGTATACATATTTCTACACTTCCGAATATAATGGACACCTAAAGGGGTGAGCCACAAATATGAAAAACAAATTGCATATTATTATTATTTTCTTTATAACTGATTTATTTGCCACGCGAAAAGGTTGCCTTAATTTAAAAGGAAAAAAAAACCATGTAATCCCTTTTCCGAATCTTATGACACGGCGTTTCGATCCTTTGATTAGCGTTCAGAATATGCAAATAGTATTCCCAAGAACTTCCCGACCAGGGATTACAGTCCTGATACCGGTCAGGATGTAATCCCTAATTAGGGATTACATCCTGACCGGTACCTCTCCAAGTTCCGTCAAGTAAAGCACTCGAGGAAATATAAAAATATTAGAATCTCGGGATTTAATAGAAAAATTTAACTTAATAAAAAAGACCTTGGACCCCCAGCGCGTGGAAGTGAGGGGGCCCCAAGCCCCTGTCATTAGATATTAAAGCACATTTTCTCTTTAATGCCTAATCACATTATCTATTTATAAGTTCATTACCCTCCCGCCCTTTGTAATTTTTCATTTGCTACTCTCCTGAAGAAAATTACAAAGTTCCTTTTAAGAGAAACAAATCACGTACTTGAAGTTGACATCTAAAGACCATTGGAATGGGTCATCTGAGATGGGATTGACGGACTAAACGTGATCTCTTAAACACGACATGTTTACTAAATTTTGGGATTTAAATCGGGTGGGGAAGCCGAAAAAATGACGAGATAAGGAGGCGAAAAGAAGGATTGAAAATAAATTTTAAAAATTAATACTGCAACTCTCAGGGCTGGTACTGGCGAGGGGGTGCAGAAGGTGCCCCCCCACACCTGAGAAGCTGAAAGACAGGGACGCCTGAAGATACGTTTGTTATAGTAATTATATTATTTTTGACATCATTGAATCCAAAAGATAATACCAAATTATTGTATAATTCAAGGATCTTTATTCAATACTAATATAATTCAAGGATCTTTGCATTCTATATAATGTAATTCAAGGATCTTTGAATTCAATACTATTATAATTCAAGGATCTTTATTCAATACTATTATAATTCAGAGATCTTTATTCAATACTATTATTATAATTCAGAGATCACTGTTCAATACTATTATAATTCAAGGATCTTTATTCAATTCAATATATTCAAGGATCTTTATTCAGCTATTAATTCAAGGATCTTTATTCAATACTATTGTAATTCAAGGATGTTTATTCAATACTATTATAATTCAAGGATCTTTATTCAATACTATTGTAATTCAAGGATGTTTATTCAATACTATTATAATTCAAGGATCTTTATTCAATACTATTGTAATTCAAGGATGTTTATTCAATACTATTATAATTCAAGGATCTTTATTCAATATTATTATAATTCAAGGATCTTTATTTTTTATACAAATTAAAGTGAAAGGCATTTTTCTTTCCTTTGTAGGATAATTACCTGAAATTATGTACATATAAAAGTAAGCACTGCATATCATATTCCGAAATAATTAATATTATATTAATAAGGGCGACAGTTTTCATACCAGAGATGCCTATAATCTAGGAAAGTCCCTTTTAAGACTACAACTTTTTCTTGCATAATATTTCCCATACAGTGTGGTCAAACTTCCAAAAATTGTGGACTGCACTGACGTTGCCAATCCGAAGTTAGTTAATTCACACTGAGATAGTCCATAACTAATCAATTTACAATTAATCAGTTTATCGTGGACACTTTGCTGAACTGACCGACATAAATTCGTTAAAAATTCATTGACTTTCAGGGGGTGGTGGATTTTTAGAAGTTGATTTCTAAATCGGCCTTTTCGTAAATTTTCTTTCCTCAAAAGCATAGCGTCGACATGTCTATCAAAATTTGCACTTGTCAATTTACGCAGTCAAGATTTGCACTTGTCAATTTACGCAGTCAAAATTTTCGCTTGTCAATTCATGAAGTCAAGATTTTCACTTGTCAATTTACACAGTCAAGATTTGTACTTGCCAGTTTACGTTGTCAGTTCGTGGTTAGTGCATTCATGTTGTCATTCTATTGTTAGCCCATTTACGGTCAGTCATTCCACTTTGTGAATTTGCGTTTATTTACAAACAGTAAATTGCATTCCATAAGGCAGTTTCACTAAAATAATTCATGCGAAAGCAAAAGCAAATAAAAATAGTAACGTCTTTTGAAATTGTGGAGTCCTACCGGGAGAGAGGAGTTTTCAAACCTGCCTACTCCCAAAAAAACGCCTCTAAAATCCCTCCTATACCATTTTGAGAACTATCCTACCTTGATAAATAACCGTTATCTTCTCAAATCTACTGCAATCTATCTAGATAATCTCCAGGTAATGAATTTTTAGAGTTAAGACCTTTTCTTTACCATCTATCATCATTAGTAAGTGACTAGGGGGCCCTAAAAAAGGGAATATATACGGCCTTGTTTACTCTTCCGCCTAACAGGTAGGGCGTAAGTCTGTTTTATTAGGAACCTTGATCTTTTCGCTGTAATTAAATAAAGAAAAAAAAAGAAAAGAAACGAAATATGACTTTACTAATAAATCATCAGCTGATAGGTTCCTTGGAGAATGGGCAGTTTTCATTAAGGTGTTATTAAATGAAGACGATCGAGCCGATGCCTTGAAACTGACGAAGTGAAATCTTCATTTTGGAGTTCCAAAGACAAGTTGACTTGTTTAGATTTTCTGTGCATAAGGACGATGAACAATATGGGTATTTCCTTCCGGCAGTTTGGGTCTGAGTGAAATCCCAGAACCATCTAGCATCTGGGGTTTCCCCCTACACTTTTTATACCAGTGTTTTCGATATTTTTGCACATATCTTGTATGATTCAGACAAGCGCGCATTTAGGGGGAGGGGGGTGTGTGGGGAGGCGATCGTCAGCCTCTTGAATGAAAATTTAACATTGAAAAGATACAAGGTAAAGGTCCAATGAGGTATCATTTTCAAAAATCAAGTCATTAATTGTTCTCTTTGAATTACTTCTAAATCCGTCCCTGGATTCAGGCATAGGTTTTTGAATGTTAATGGTCTGATTCCTCAATTCAAAAGTCTCCCAAAATTGAAGGAAAGGTCTGCAGGGGCGAGGTTACATTTTTATGAAGAACTTTTGCAGCATTCCAATCAGGAACATGTCCCTTTTCCAAAACATGTTCTGCGAAAAGATTAGACATTTCACCTTTTTTCAACAGCGTGAAGAGTTCCAGAGAAGGCGAAAACAATGCTGTCGTTTAAAGCAGATATCTTTTGTTCTAATGGCCCTAGAGGGAAGGGGGCGTGGAAATTCAAAAATTATGGAAAGGACGAGCTTCTTTAAGAACGTGAGAATAATGTATTTTATTATCTAATGGGGGCTAGAGCCCCTTGAGCCCCCTTTCATACATCACTGCTAGAGAGTTGAAGTAATCAAGCCACTTCGGCTAAGGTCGGACGATTTCGTGTGTCACTAGCAGAGTTCAGGTGATTTTTACTGCTTAATACAAAAGGACAGTTTTTAAATTGGATTTTTTGTAATCTACAAATGGACATGGGCGGATTTACCATTCTGCCGCCCCTTCCTGTCCATCGTCTCCTCCCTAGTGAGGGGTAAGAACATAAAAATTGTTGCGTCTAATATACTTCAAAAACTTCTGTATTGACAGTAAATATGTATGGTGTTAATATAATGTTGAAAAACATACCCCATAAATTGAAACATACACATAAACATTAAACAATATTAACTTATGTACATGCAAAATGTTAAACACTGGTAAAATAACAATGAAAAAGATTTCTCCTGATGAAGGACTGCTGCTGATGCGTCCGAAAGCTTGAGTGATCTTTTTCATTGCTATTTTACCAGTGTTTAACCTTTTTATGTAATTTCCTCCCTGGTACCCTGTATTTTATTTCTGTAATATTAACTTATATTGAAGTATTATTCCTTTTTGGTATATAATAAATCAAATTCAATTTTATTGAAATAAATTTTAATTTTAGCAAAAAAATAAAAGCCTATCGAACACTGGTATTTAAATGGAAAGCATGACGTCTGGCTTTCTTCTCGGCAAAACATCTGATTATATCATCGTCTGGTATTGATTTTGTTCTATCAGACTCAATACACAAAATTTTGTCGCTCTAATCTATAGCCTATTGGGAAACACGGCACTGCAAATGGATGCCATTCGCACGTGTCTTTTTTTCCCCCACTTTTTTTATTAACATTCTAGTTGTGTCAAAAACTGACGTTCGTAAGTTTTTTGCATCAAAAATTCGCAAAAAAAAATCTGAAGAAATTCTTGTTCCAAAACTAAGTTATGGTCGCCATATGAATTAAAATTATCCACGTTCAACCAGGATTCACCTTGCCCATTATCACAGTTTCCTCAAGCGAGACCCTGAATTGACATAAATTTAAGATTCTTTTCATCATTAAATTTATAAATCTGCAAAAAAAGTGAGAAATCAACAAGACTATAAAAAATGATTTAGGTAATACGTCACCCATCGGGGGGAGAGCCATGTAACAAGTTCTATAGCCCGCCCACCCCGGCTCTCCTCCATTTCTAACTCAATCACCAATCAATTTCTTTAACCATAAAGTCAAGAATATCAACGTAACATCAAGAATATCACATGACAGAATGTGTCATCTGGACTGTAATTAGGTTAAATAAAATTAATTCTTATTCGTGAAAGTTTCTAATCACTCCTGTACCATTTCAAGTACATTCTACACTTCACAAATTTGTTTGCTGTTATTGTATTAAATCTACGCTTACGTACGTACGTATGTATGTGTGTGTGTGTACGTACGTACATACATACGTACACTTATGCATACTTATGTATACATGTGTACGTATAATATCAGATCCAAACTAAGAAAAATAGCTGTCTCAATAACAATTATAAACTCATTGAAAATTATCGACAATGAATTGTAATTTCACACTGCACACGTACACATAGCACAATAAGCAAACCACTTCAAATTTTCTGCACATGCTCTTACTATTAACAATAGACGCACATTGACACACACATAACAAAGGGATTCAAGGAAAATGCTTAAAATGTTAGACTGGACACGGCTCCCGATAGACTTCGGTAGTATAGGTAGGGCTGTCCGTCTCCACGAGTGGACTAACATGGCCACGATTGGCAAAGTTTGTTTATTTGCGCTATGCATTTTTTTTTCAGGTTTGCTTTTATTAAATGAACATCTGTCGTTAAATTAACGTATTTTTCTAATTTCAGAAATTTGGAAATTTAAACTTGGTGAAAAAAGGCTCCAAAATGACATCAAGCCCAATCAATGTCCCGGAAATTTGCATGACAGTCCTGAATATAGTGACTAGAAATGAGATGGAAAATAATTTTGGACACGGCCCCTGATGAAGACTTCCATAACACAGTGGTCAAAAATTAGGCGGAAAGCCCACGGTTGCGAATTAACCAAATTAATTAATTAATCAAATTCAACCTAGGTTATGATCAGTTCCTTCTCTTCTCAAACTCTTGTCAGCTGGAGATGTTTCAGCTTAAAACAAAGAAGAATTATCTCGATATAGGAAAATTAATTGTCCTGTGACTCTTCGTCTAGAAACCTTCCCAATTTCATCTCTGTAAGCTATCGCTCGGATATACAAACTCACTTATAAGGGGTATATCAAAGTGCCATAGAATGTTCTTCGCTATAGCCTTCACTACCTATAACCGTTATACAATATAGACATTCACCAAAATTTGTACTTTTGTGCAACAGCCGATATACATAATTTATAAATCAATATAATCAGGGAACGTCCGTTAATTTTAATGCTTTAAAGGACATTAGTCATTAATAAATAAAATACACTGAAAATCGGTTATAACGACCTTCAAAGGACCGTGAAAATTCGGTCGTTATAAACGATATCTTTTTAAAATCATAGTAGCCATTTATTTTATATAAATCGAACACTACGCAGATTAAATCAAACAACAATGTCAATCAATCAACGTTTATTGGCGTAGTGATACCAACGCCGATGGTATGGCGTGATTAGATGGTGAAACGTTCGAAAGAAAATAAATATTTCTGCCTTCGGTGGGACCTGAACCCACGACCTTCCACTTGCCGGGCGGAGGCTCTACCCACTGAGCTACGAAGGACAATATATAATCTCTTTACGAACGTATATATATATATTGTTGCCAGTTATTTCGCAGAATGGTGTAGTACATAGACTACTATTTAAACCAAATTGCAAAGAGACTGGTATTAAATTGATCGAAATGCCCGTTGCAGCATATGTATTTATTTTATATAAATCGAACACTACGCAGATTAAATCAAACAACAATGTCAATCCATCAACGTTTATTGGCGTAGTGATACCAACACCGATGGTATGGCGTGATTAGATGGTGAAACGTTCGAAAGAAAATAAATATTTCTGCCTTCGGTGGGACCTGAACCGGTATCACTACGCCAATAAACGTTGATTGATTGACATTGTTGTTTGATGTAAGCTGCGTAGTGTTCGATTTATATAAAATAAATACATACCTGTATGCTGCAACGTGCATTTCGATCAATTTAATACCAGTCTCTTTGCAATTTGGTTTAAATAGTAGTCCATGTACTACACCATTCTGCGAAATAACTGGCAACAATATATATACGTTCGTAAAGAGATTATATATTGTCCTTCGTAGCTCAGTGGGTAGAGCCTCCGCCCGGCAAGTGGAAGGTCGTGGGTTCAGGTCCCACCGAAGGCAGAAATATTTATTTTCTTTCGAACGTTTCACCATCTAATCACGCCATAACATCGGCGCTGGTATCACTACGCCAATAAACGTTGATTGATATTGTTGTTTAATTTAATCTGCGTAGTGTTCGATTTATATAAAATATATATGTTCTAACTCGTGATCTTTTTTATACTTTTATTTCCATCATTTTTAACATCAGAACTATGTCCATTAATCCGAATATTTATTTAGTTTCCTGTTCGTTCTATATAGTTTAAACCACATTCCTCACATGTAATTCAATATATATACAGTTTTGTTGTTTACAAAATTTAAAAACTGAATTACCTATTTGGTTGCAATTAGCAACCAGACAAATTTTGCATCTTTTGTCAGAACATTTAATAAATTCAGGAAGTTTGTCACACAAAAATTGTGACTGTAGCTTTTTAACCGAACTATGCCGAACTTTGCCGAACTATGCCGAACAATGCCCAAGGTAAGGTTCAGGGCCCCTTTTTTGAGTACGCGACGGGCCAGAATTTATGAAATTACAATAATTTACGCTCATAAAACTGATTGGTTGATTTTTTATCTGAATTTTATCACAATTATGATTATGGATAATTTAGCTGACAGAGATGTCAGTAACATAATAAGGATTATTTATATTGACGGGATTCCTAATCATTCAATTTCTGGTTCGTAATATCCATAAGCGTCCATATGAGAATTTCTAGGTTGGGGGGGGGGCTGAAAAATTATTATCTTCTTTCTCAAGGCTGTCCAACATTTTAATGAATGTATAAAATACTATAAAATAATTGATACTGCTTGACAGTAATGAGCTAAAAAGCAGATTATTTCAAAATGCTTGTATAAAATTTTGTAAAATGAAAAGTAAATGAAAGTGAAACACAGTAGAATCAAATCAAATCTTTGAATGGATAGCCACCCTTCCCCCCCACCCAAACATGGGCGCCCATGGTAATATCTACAGTAACTATAATAGTCAAATTAATTAGAAATTAGGTGAATATGTGGTCCTTTTTGTTAGATAATTGTGTACATTTTTGCTAAATGTATTGATTATACAAGTTGTTTAAGAATATTTATAATTTCAGAAATGAAAATAACGTATAGTTAGGTTATAAAATGAAGATTTATTAAATAAATTATTTTATTCAGAAATTTTACACGCGAACGGTCATGGACTGCTAAAATAGTGAAATAGAACACGCAAGCTTTCAAGCACGTTAACACCAATATTTTATCAACGGCAAAGATACCTGATGACTCACTAATACTCTGTCCTTTATTCCAATAATCTAAATATAGTAAATGTTGCTATTTTAACATGTCATTTATTTCAATATGACATATTGCGAAATTTGTGAATGAATTTTCGCAATTAAATTTCGAATTCAAGGATTCACGTGGCTTTCTCCTACTTCCACAGACAATGGATAATATTTCATGCATAATAAACGTAACATAAATTGGTAAAAAATATCAAACTCTGCGACTTTAAAAGAAGAAAATGAAAAGAGAAAGGGGCAGAAAGCTATTAGTAAAGAAGAAATAAGACTGTCAAAAAGCGTATTATCTATCTCACGATGAACTTACTAATTCTGAGAGTACATATGGCATTTACTGCAATTCTAAGCAGGGGGTTTGAGAGGGGTCATAACCCCCATTACGTTAAGATTTCGTAGGTACATCTATATGAATACATGGAGTTATAGCCTTTTAAACTACCTTATAATCCTATAGCCCCCTTATGGAGATTCTGCTTACATCAATGGTTTTTACAAAGTTATTCTTTGTCTCTAAAATGTTTTGTTTTCTATTTAAGGCTCCTTTACTTCTGATTTCCATCCATAAAAACATTTAAAAGATCCGAAAGCACAGAAATCATCATGACAAATTTATTGAAAGCTGTACCTCTAAAATTCAAACACCTGTGTCAAAATTTAAATAATTCTAGCGATGGGTCGCAACAAAATATGTTTACTTCGATGGTAAAAGAACGAAGTTATTGTATTTGAAAGACTGCTTAATGTAGATGGTGGTATTAAAAAATTCGCGTTTCACACTGTTAAGCTTAGATGGTCGACGAGAAGTGTGGTGTCAACTCCTTGATGCGATGGACTTTCTTTTACGTAACACCACATCGCAGATTCCTCACAACGTTAAGGATCTTATGGAAAATGGGGGAATTCATGACTTTTACACAGTTCGCGATTTGTCTAAAAAGAAAAATTAAAAAAGAAAAGTTGCAAAGCATCGTATTTCGAAAGAATTTTTACAAATCCTTGATTACGGATGACGTTTGGCACCTTCGTTACGTAAATTTGGGTACCAAACATTATTAATTTCCATACTAAAAATCGTGAAGAAATTTCCTGATGGGTGTAGGTTATGTGTAAAACAATATTTAGTGATTGTCTATCCCTGCGGAGCAGTGGCGCCCATATGAGTAATTCTAGAGGGGGCTGAGAAAAATTACCTTTTTCTCAAAGCTGTAAAAACTTTTGGTGAATGTACAAGATACTAAAATGCTAGAAAAGTAATTGATACTGATTTATAAGCAAAAAACAACATTCTAGGCTTAAGTAATGTTGTTAAAACGTTTTATTTCAACGTACGTCGCTGACGAACTTGGCCGTCTCTTGTCAGGAATACAAAATGAGAAAATAAATATTAGAAAACTGGAGATGGTGTTATTGCGTGACTATTATGTTGCCAGTTGTGGATGAATAATTAATGTGAAAATTTTATTAAACGTTTCCAATCTTGACCGAAAGTGGGAGTAGATTTTGGTTCATTGACTATGATAGAAAAATTCTTATTGATATGGAATGCTTCTAAAAAAATCTAATTCATGTATTGATATCGGTTGATGTTCTTTGCTTATAAATCTAATCTGCGTAATGCTACGTCAAATTATCTTACATAATTGATACTACTTGACAATTAATAACGAGCTAAAAGTACCTTATTTTAAAGTAAGGCACTTTTAAATAAGTGCCAGTAAATTTTTACTTGTAAGTTTAAGTAAATTTTTACTTGTAAGTTTAAGTAAATTTTTATTTGTAAAAATTTTGAAAGTAAATCCATAGCAGAATTGGGAAAGTCCAAATTTTTGAACGACTAGGGGGGGGGCTTGAGCCCCTTGCCCCCATATGCGCGCCCATTCTGCGGAGGGTAATAATATTCTATTAAAAATACGTGAAAAGTAGTTAGTGCTGTTCATGCGTCACCCCTTTTCGGATGTAAACGATGCTTTCTAAGATGACAATGTTTTCGTGCATCGATCTGGAAATATAAACGACTGGTTCGAGGAAAACAAAACATGATTTGATTCATCTCCTATGGCTGACATAGTTTCCGTATTTAAATCTCATCGAAAATCTGTGGGATATCCAAAATACTCCCTGTCCGAATTCAAAATCCTTTGCTTCCGCATTGGCTCAACTGAAAGATTCTTCGATATCAAAATGGTACATATATGGCACAGTGTACTGTTGAAAATTTTAAAATCTTGTGTAGAAAGCATGCTACATATCCAAGCTGTTATGTCAGTCGCACAATAGATTGACGGAATACTACAGAAGCGTTTATATTTTGGACAAGCATTGTAAAACGCAGTCATACCTAATTGTTTACTTTATTACAAACTTTAATAGTATTATGTACTTAGAAATGTTTAAATGGTCATTAAGAGACTGGCGTAAGCAGTGGGGTGTTAATGGGGGGGTCGTAATCCCTCATTGGGTTCAAAGTTTGTATATAATACAATATATATATATATATATATATATATATGGCCTGCAAAAGGGTTGCTGGTATCTAACTGGAAGGAGACCCACACGCTGAACGTATGTGACGATGTGTGGAACCGGCCAGGCCAGTAACCTAGTGTCCTACCCCGCCTTCAAGTGGTGCAGGCTGAGCTTTCTATTTATGTGGCAAATTAATATTTGCTACACGGATAGAAAGGCGGAAGGGGAGGGCTAATTCACCAACCCGTCTAGCCA
>QLNU02015003.1:2316078-2355165 GCA_006491805.2 Dysdera silvatica
TGAATGGATCATTTTCAATTCAATGCCTTCACCAATATTCAGTCTTCTTTAAACATATCTTTCTTATCAATTTTTTTTCCACACCCTCAAGTTCTTGCTTTTTTACATTAACAAATTTTCCTCTAACCAGTTTACGTATCTTCGTCAGGGGCGGACGTAGACTTTAATTTTGGGGGGTTAAGGACAGAATTTGCCATGGTCTTGGAATAACACCCTTCATTTATCATGAAAGTTGGAATTTTTTACAGTGAAAAAATATATTTTGGAGAGGGTCAGGACCCCTGTGACCTCCCCCTGTGTCCGCCCTTGAATTGTATAACATTCTCCTGTTACCGCTACACCTTTCAGTGGTGCGAGCAATACCACTGCCGCACTACAGGCTTTGGCCAGTAGCATAAAATATCCCAAGACCTAAAAAGAAAATGCATAAAGAAAAAATAACCATAAAATATCCTAAGACCTCATGGTTGTTTCATTCTGTCAGGACAAGCTCTTCGTGCCATCTCAGCAATCTTGAGATGCCCAATTTGAAGAGGAGTGAATAATAACAGACGTCAAACCAGTAGCATAAAATATCCTAAGACCTAAAAAAAAGATACATAAGAAAAAAGAACCATAAAATATCCTAAGACCTCATCCGACCCCTTAGACAATGGTGTAGAGGAAGCAATGGTGTACGCGAGGGGATATTGATGAAGGTTGAAATCCCTCTTATGGTGGAAGTTTCTATAGAAGCATATGAATATATGAAATTGTGGTTCTGTAACACCCTTATGAAGTTTCTATGTACGTCAGTGATAGTTAGTCCCCCTCCCCACTCCTCCAATAACTTGAAAACTCTATGTTCCTGCCTTCAGATGGAAACGTCTTCCATCTTCAAGCGATTTTAAATCCATCCTCTGGGCCACGCGACAGCGCAATGGTAAGTGGTAATCCATTCGCCTAACGTATCATCAATCCAGATCCAAAGAAGCAAATCTGAGTCAACCCATGCAAAGTTCTCGGTGGTACACCTGGATGTTACGATGGTGTATTTGAAATTAAGAGAGCATTGACTGATGATGAAGTCAGAAATAGGGGAATGGAGGAAGCGATAGTTTGTTACGATTTGCAGTGGTGCTAAAAAAATGAACGCTTACTGTTTAACTGCTCACTGCAGTCCGGGAGTTGGTTCCCTTGAACTTAAGAAGTTCGGATCAGACTTGGAAAAGATTACAATCGGTCTATATGATTACGATTACCATAGTTTGGTATTATGATTACGATTGCCATTACCATAGTGGTATTACGATTCCGATTAGCGGAGTATGATTATTATTACGATTACCATAGTTTGGTATTACGATTGCCATTACCATAGTAGGATTCCGATTCCGATTAGCGGAGTAGGATTATGATTACGATAGTAGGATCATGATTACGATTACCATAGTATGATTATGATTACGATTACAATTACCTAAGTATCAAAATTTGGATCACGATTTTGATTACGATTACAGTCAATTTTCATTTTTCGATTACGATTATGAATATACACAAAAAAGCATGATTACAATTACGATTACAGATTATAATCATAATTACTTGCACGAAATCAGAAATAATCAGTTCGATTACGATTATAATTGCAGCGAGTATAATTATAATCATAGCGATTATGATTACGACTACCTAAGAATTTCAAAAAACGATTATGATTAAATGAAATTTAAAAGTGTGATTATGATTATATTGCAGATTACAGCTACTTCAAAACATTCAATTACAATTACAGATGTGAGTACGCGAAAATGTAATCTATTATAATCACTCGATTACGATTATTCGGAGTCTGGTTCGGATTCCATGGAAAATGTAGGTGCCCTTCCCTACAATGGCGCAATGGTGACTCATTCGTCTGTCGTGTTGCAAACCCGGGTTCGATTCCATATCGTATCATCCAACGCGTGCCGATGTTCGGCCCGCCGTAGTTCGGAACCCTTGACAGCAGAAGTTCAGATTCCTCGGGAAACTGTAGGTCTCAGTACATGACACTTGTTGTCCTCCGCGAGTCATAAAAACACAAAAAAAAAGCAAAGAAATCCACTCCCTCTGCTCGTGTCACTGATGACGCGAAAACCATACTAACACCACAGCACGCAAAATAATCTAATTTATTTATTTATTTATTTATTCTCTACATTATTCAGTCAGCATTATGTATATCAAAATTTTGATTATACAGTCTAAATACATAGTATATGTCAATACACAGAAAAACGTCAAACACAATGTAAAAGATCCAGGGAAAATGCACGAGCATAATCTGCTCCAGACCTGGGAAAAAGTAATAATTAAGTGTATACGAACACATACAATCCCCTCTGCCTCAGTCCTTTTCCTCTCTCCACGTTTCTGATCAATACATATTTCTTTAGTTTTTATTTCAGTAATTTCGGATTATTTATTATTAGCGGGTTTCAATAGATATTGAACCCGCTATTGCTTTTGGGCTTTCTGTCTGTCTGTCTGTCTGGCTGGCTGGCTGTCTATTTGCCTGCCTGTATGCAATAAAAAGGGTAAGGTAAAGGTCTTCCGTAAATGCAATAATGGTGGCTATTGTTAACGTTGAAAATCTACCGAGTTACTTGAGAATTAGAGAGTGACGAATTAGAGAGTTGCGGATTATCGAGTTGCGAATTAGAGAGTTGCGGATTAGAGAGTTGCGAATTAATGTTAATTGAAACTCGCTAAATTTAAATATCGAACATAGGCGGTTTTCTTTCACTTGTTTGTTATATTTTCATCAGGTGGTGAATTCCAAAGTGTCACCCATTTACAAGTTACCTTGTCTCTGTTTCATCCAAATCTCGTTTTTGGTGAATTTAATTTTCTGCCTTCTCTTAATCCTATGTACACCCGCCTTTGTTGTATATCTACATTTTACACATGTCTTTGTTCTGCTATTCTTCGGTACAGTAGTAAAAAAAAAAAGATCACCCGACTTTTCTCGAGAAATATTGAAAGTAGAACAAAAATTTCAACGCCACTTTATCTACAATGGCTAATTCTATAAAAATATGGTAATGAAAAATATTTGGGGGCCGTCTTCATATTTAATTTAACGTCAACTTTATAATTTCCAATAGCAATACCCACCTTTTAATTTATTTTTAAATTTTATACATAAAATTATATGAATATTCCAAATTTTATAACTTCTGAATGAATGGTTGCTGAGTTATAAATATTTGAATTTCGCATCTCCTAATGTTAAATTTACTATCCACTTTTTAAGCGATATCTTTTGAAACAAGTAACGAATGATTCTAATTATTTTTGCACGTCATAGGGCTCAATTATCCAAAGGGATTTTGTATTAACTTTCTGATTGGTCAAAGTTATAAATATTAATTATTAATTATGAAATTAATATTTCAAAAAAATATGAATTGAAAGAGGGGTAACCTTTATGCCATTCAATTCAGTGGTATTAAAAACATAAATATGCCAAATTGGAGTGCAATTGCGTTATTAATTTCGTTATTAAAGGTTCTTTAAAAAATTAACAATTAGTGGGCTGTCTCCACATACAAAATGTTTTGACTGCAGTAACTTTCTTTTAAGAATAACCCTACATTTATGTAATTTATGCGAAAATGTTAAAGAAATTTTCATTATTTAATTTTAGTCATGGAAAAAAATTATTTGGAATATATAAGCAAGAAAGTAATAAGCTTATAAACGTAGCATCATTTGCATATATATTTATGTTTTATGAATTTGTATTTACTAAAACCATAGTTGACGATTTAAATTACTTATAGTCAAATAAAAATAAAATGAAAACAAAATTTTTGTAAACTTTTAGTATATTAATAGTTTTAAAACTACAGTTCAACATTTTCAGTTTATCTTGTATAAGATTGAGGAATTTTAAAAAAAACATAGGACTTGCTAGTCAGAAAAATTTACTATTTATTCAATTCAACAACTAACGGTAACTCAACAAAATTCAGTTAACGGAAACTAAGTCTGAAAAATCAAAACACTACAATATGAAATATATGGATAGTCCCCTAACACACATCATCGATTATCTTTGTTATTTATTACCCAAATTCCATGAAATTTGAAATTTAGCATAAATTGGTTACAGAGAAGTTTTCTATGAAATAAAAAAGTGGGTGTTGCCAATAAAAATTTTAAAGTTGACGTTAAATTAAATATGAAGACGACCCCCAAATATTTTTTATTCCACATTTTTATAGAATTAGCCATTCTGGATAAAGCGGCGTTGAGATTTTTGTGCTACTTTCAATAGTTCTCTAGAAAAGTCGGATGGTCGAATATTTTTTTGACCACTGTACATTTTGATTAATACACAATATTCATGTGTTATGTCCATAGGAAGTATACCATGAGATTTTGCCATTGTCTTTCAATTGATAATCCCATTGTCTTTCAATTGATAATCCCACTGTCTTTCAATTGACAATCCCATTGTCTTTCAATTGATAATCCCATTGTCTTTCAATTGATAATCCCACTGTCTTTCAATTGACAATCCCATTGTCTTTCAATTGATAATCCCATTGTCTTTCAATTGATAATCCCATTGTCTTTCACTTGATAATCCCATTGTCTTTCACTTGATAATCCCATCGTCTTTCAATTGATAATCCCATTGTCTTTTAATTGATAATCCCATTCCTATATATATTGTTCTTATCATTCTTTTTCGTAGAGATTCTACCATTTTTAAGTCAATTCTTCCCAAATTTCTCTAGACACTAATACAATACATTAGATGGCTGTTAATCAGGGGCCGACTATAAATATTGGGGGCCCCGGCCCAACATGTATTTTGGGGCCCTCTGATACACGTATTGGATATACATCTGAAAAATGTACGAACCCCTATTCCTATTTAAAAAATATAGGTAAGAATATGCTTTTTGAACCCACTTTCACTTCAACGTTAGATGTCAAAGAATGCATCCAAAATTCGGTTTCGGTCACAATCTCAATTTTTCGGAAATTTTAAACGGATGAACACATTAGCCCTGTCAGTTTCCATCTTATAAAGCAATTACACAGCATCTGTTAATGTTGTTCGATGCTCGAATGAAAGCGACGTTGCTGATTGCTTTTATTCGTGTGGGAAAGTTAAAAAAAAAATTATAAAATTATACCTGATTTATGCAAACGATGAGTGGCTTTAATGAGCTGGGCTAATTACTTTCATCGTCACATAACTTATCATCCTCCATTTTTTTTTTTTCTTCCTAACCCTACCGCTGCCACTTCGAACATTTGATGTATGATCTCTAGTGGTGCTTGCGGCGAACAGCTAGGACCCTTAATCTCCCGAAAGACTCTTTCCACCAACTCCCAGACCGGGCTTGTGACAAGGGTAGAAAACTATCTTTTTTTAAGATGGGCAGAAGACGCGTCAGTTTCAACTTTCTCACGGATACATTGCAAAAGATCGAAGTAAGTACATTTCGATACTGTTTGCTTATTATTTTGCATATTTTCAGATAGCGTTATATAATAATAGAAGTTTGCCTCTAACCGCTTATATTCAGGGCTGACGACAGAGGGCAGCAGGGGACTGGCAATGACCTTTGTTTTGGGGGGGGGCCTGTCCCCAAAATATTTTTGATACGATATTCTTACTTTCTTATTTAAAAATGAAAAAATAATAATGTGCCCCCGAGAATTTTCCAAGCCACGGTCTTACGTATCAGTACATATATACAGTGATCTTGTAAAATAATTAAGTAATACATAAGCACAAAAATGCATTCTTATTTCATACTTCTTGTTCATTGGGGGGTTCAACCCTCCAAAAATATATATATATATGCCACTGCCCAGGGAAGGGGCCATGGGGCTCGTAGAAATGAGCCGGTTGGGGAGCGCGCGCTCTCGGCGCCCCAGCTTATACTTCGC
The DNA here is from genome assembly GCA_006491805.2 of Dysdera silvatica. Lineage (NCBI taxonomy): Eukaryota > Metazoa > Arthropoda > Arachnida > Araneae > Dysderidae > Dysdera > Dysdera silvatica. The sequence goes on from QLNU02015003.1 coordinate 2,322,019, forward strand.
CAAAGTCAAAAGGTTGCCTTAATTGGAAAATGCCCCATCCAATTAACAAAAATACTTGGCATTTTGTAGGATAGAGCCCTTGGAAAAGTATTAGAGAATAAAGTAGGCGTAGAATTTTATGGGGCCCCAATAATTTGAAATAAATTGCGATTTTACATATACTGCAATGTACAAATGTTCATAATATGTGCTTGGGCCTTCACAGTGGTTTTGTAAACTCTACGTTTAGGGAGGATAGCCACAGTTGTCAAATTCAAGATGGACAGTGTGCTCTTACATCATAATACTTTAATTTACATCCACAGCACTTGGGTTAAGAGTAACATATGTTTCTTCTTGTTTATATGTATGTGTGTACATTAGTGCGGAAAACAGGTCACAAATACGTACTTGAGTATGACCTATTCGTGATCTAAATAAAAATTATAAATAAAATTTAAAAAAAAAAGTATATGTACATAAAAGAGAAATAAAGGACCATCAGACGGCCCTAAATATCTATGGACTCCCCCAGGTTTTCTAATAACTAGTTTTATAATCTTTTTTTAAATAATTGCATGTTATTTATTTTCTTTAACTCCCTTGGTGATTCTTTCCACAATGTCGTTCCCGAAAAGTTAATAGAGCCATGACCAATTTCGTTCCCGAATAGTTAATAGAGCCATGACCAATTTCGTTCCCGAATAGATAATAGAGCCATGACCAATATCTCTTCATTTACTGTCGACAAGTAAAAATCATTGCATGCGTAAGACTAATTATTTTAATTTATTTATTAATTAATTAAAATTCATTCGTGTTTCCATCTCTGTATTTGATTTCTGTTAAATTTAAGTGTTATCCTTCTTTTATTCTTTCAAACGTTCTTACCATAAAATAGTATTCATATATTTCAATTATCGGTAATATTTTATTGCTCTTTGAAGTCATTTGCCAATCAATTTCGGCTTTCACATTTATTTTACATTTGGTATTTACTGCCCTTTTTTTTTTTTTTTTTTTTTTTTTGCACGTTTGTCGATCTCTGTAGTTGTGTATTCAATTATCTTGTAGTTGTGTAGTTGTGCAATCCTGTAATTGTGTAGCTGTGTAATCTTGTAGTTGTGTAGCTGTGTAGTCTTGTAGTTGTGTAGTTGTGTAATCTTGTAGTTGTATATTCAATTTACCTAATTTTCCCAAACATATTTACAGCATGCCATATGAAAATACATTAATGAATACTATGAATTAATTTTTGTATACTAATTAGTGGTATAGGTAGAATATATGGAACTTATAGACAGGGCTGGCGCTATGTATTATGACGCTTAGGGCGAATACGTGTTTTGCCTCACTAAAATTACTTAATTGTTTATAATAGTTCCATTTTGCCGCCCCTAAAATTTTACCGCTCAGAGCGAATGCCATGTTCTTTCTCCTTGGCACCGACCCTGCTTGTAGAAAAACTCGTGTAGACTAATAACATATAAAAGACTATAACATATAATAACTTGTAGATGAACTCGTATAATATGAATAACTTGTAGAAGAACTCGTAAAATATGAACAACTTGTAGAAGAACTCGTAAAATATGAATAACTTGTAGAAGAACTCGTATAATATGAATAACTTGCAGAAAAACTCGTAAAATATGAATAATTTGTAGAAGAAGTATAATATGAATAACTTGTAGAAGAAGTATAATATGAATAACTTGTAGAAGAAGTATAATATGAATAACTTGTAGAAGAAGTATAATATGAATAACTTGTAGAAGTATAATATGAATAACTTGTAGAAGAAGTATAATATGAATAACTTGTAGAAGTATAATATGAATAACTTGTAGAAGAAGTATAATATGAATAACTTGTAGAAGAAGTATAATATGAATAACTTGTAGAAGAAGTATAATATGAATAACTTGTAGAAAAACATACAGAGCTTGTATACGAACGTACCGAACTTATAGAATACTGTATAGGACATATGGTAAAACTTGCCTAACGTTCCCTAAAAGAATTTCGATATACAGAAACAGTTTTTCAGCATAACAAACGAGGACTTTAACCTGTTAACTGGGTATGACGACATTTTTCGTCATTAAAATTAACCGTATTATGTTGAACGCATTACGTTTTATGTAGTTCTTATATATTTAATCCTAGCGTGATGGTGTGATGACATTACTTATCACTGTGAAAAAAAGTCCCCAGTGTGAAACGAGTTTCACAAAATTTTATTCCCCGGTTTACAGATTAAATCACGGGATTCATTAAAACTTCGATGTTACAGAATATCAATATATAGAAATTCTATTAATCGATCAATCAAATTTTATTTATGCATATCACGTACAAATAATGGTATACAAAGGATTCAAGTTAAAACTAAAGATTCTTACTGTATATGTAGTAGAATTTTCATATATCGAATTTTCGCACGCGAAATTCTCTGTCTGTAGAAGTTTTGGTGAACCACGTGGTTTGAAATCCCCATCGTTACACAGACCAGCTCTTTCTACAGAGTCCTCTTAACGTAAACACTCACGATTAACATGTGTTCACGTTAATAATTCACGTTATTCGAAATATATTTCATTGTATTCCCATGCATTTTGACAAGGATTCATAAAAAGTTATTTTTTTCAAAGAATTTATGTTAACAAGGTTAAATTATATACAGAGTTTTTAATATACCAAATATTTTTGTGTTTTTCGGCTTCGTCATATAGAAGCTCTTCTGTATTTTACTGTTATTTATTACAATTTTGTTTTTTCCTACTGGTTCTTCTTCTACAAAATTATGATTCTCACATCGCTGATCTTGAATAAAAATATTACGCAATCACCTCTTCAATGATGTATGTTTCATTGACGTGGAATCGTCAGAATGAGACTTGTTGGCCACGTGGGTGTACACGGAAAGGATTTATGGGGTCATGATCCCTGATGAATATAATTATATCATATATGTATATGCTACAATTTTGTACGTATATATAGAGTTGTAATCTTGTAACCCCCTTGTAAATTTTCTACATACGTCAGTGATTATTGGTTAAAAGCTTCACGTAACATATAGACTTTTGCAGGTTTGCTTTTCCGCTGCTTCATTCCGAAAATTTTAACCTATCAAAGGCTGAATTTAATCATTGTGAAGATTCCGCATTTATTTTATTGCGCAAGTCCCGGATTGCTTTTTATTGCGCAATTTCTTACGGGTCGAAGAGTTACAGGAATGGAACTTCTGGTTAACTGCAGAGACGTATATTCCCAGAAATTTCATGAGGGAACTAACGTTGTTTACATTATACCACTACCGATTGCAAGTGTGCAACACATTTTTTTTAAATTAATGTCCCAGAGGTTACGCTCTTTGCTTTTGTATCCACCGGTCTTGGGTTCGGTTCCCGAGTAAGTTTTGGTGGGTATAAGTACATCGAAGGTTATTGTCAATCGCCTACCACAGAGCCCCTCTGCCGAACGACTCACACATGTTCGTCGTTTTTTGGCAGCCTAAGCTGTCAGACACCAAAATCATTAAGCAAAAATAGTGAACATTGGAAAAGAATATGTTTTTTTAAAATTACGTTTATTATATTTACGCCATTTTAGAGCTTTAGACGCCTCTTGTATTTTTCTAAGTTCGGATGCATGTTATTGACTTCCATAGGCGTACGTAGAAAGTTCGTAAAGTGAGTTATAGGCTTAATGGGGGATTACGGAGCTACAACTCATATATTCCTATGTTAAATATACAAAATTTCATTGCAATGGGGGGTTACAACCCCCATCAACACCCCCTTGCGTACGCCAATGCTGACTTGCCATTGATATTAAAAAAGAACAAAGAGAAGCAGAAAGAAGTAAAGAAAAAGTTTGAAGATGACAGAAGGAATAACGGAAGAAGCGGTCTGCAATGAGGACTGGAAATCTGATGGAACTGTGTAAGATAATAAGAACTAGCTTCAAATTCAACAAAATTATTAAAAATAAAGATGAGAGAGATTCCTAAGGAGAATTGCTAAATGAAGAAATTGATGATATTGAAGAAGAAGAAGATAAACATGTCAAGTGATATGGACAAATAGGCTGAACATCATCGAAATTAGAAAATAATCGGAGAACTTAAAGGAAGTGCAGCACCCGGTGCTAATGATATCACACACCAGGATTAATTAACAGTAACCCAGATATTTTACTGTAATATTGGGTGGACTGATTAAACAAGTTTGGGAAGAAGGGGTTAACGCTACTGATTAGAATAACGGATTATAAATTAAAATGCAGTAAGGCCTCCCTAAGGCAGCTAGCTTAGGTTTCGGAATAAGGCGGTTGCTTAGAGAGGTGGTCTCTTGACCAAGGGCTATGGTGAGAGAAGTGTAAGCATGCAATTATGAAATCTGTTTCCTTTGCATTTTACTTGTCGGAATTTATTCGGTTTTTGTAAAAGTGTTTACATTTTATCCACATTTAAGTATTTTGCTTTCGAACTTTCTTCATGTTTGCTTATAATATTAATTCGATTCCCTAAGTATCGATTAATCTTTAATCGATTATTCGATTTGATTCTCTAAAGATCGATTACTTATTATTATCATAATAAGGATCGATTCGGCTCTCTTATATCTGCCAGTTAAAAAAGCAAATCCGGGCTGGCGAAATTACTTTTTTCAAAACTATGCAGCGAACGTTTCCACCGAACCAATACTAATTTAAAAAATATGTATTGGTAGTATAGGTGCTCATATGGGGGGCGCAGATGGAGCTCGACCCCCCCCTCCAGCCGTTCAAAAATTTTATTTGCCTAATTCTGCTATGCATTTAGTTTCAAAGGTTTTACAGTCACATTTTAAAATAAGGTACTTTTTAGCTCATTACTAATTGTCAAGCAGTATCAATTACTTTTGTAGCATTTTAGTATCTTATACATTCACTAAAATGTTTGATAGCCCTAAATAGGAGGTAATAAATTTTCTCAGCTTCCCCCTAAAAGTACACGTTAATTTTTCTCAGTCCCCCCCTTGAAGTACTCATATGGGAGCCCGTGATTTGTAATACATCCTTCAGGTATATTCCATTAAAGGGGAAAGGTCGCCTTTAAGTTGTTTTCTCCTATGAAGGTCGCATAAGCAAAAAGCAAAATTACCATTTGTTGAATCTCCAAAATGTGGTAGCTCCTTGAGAGAGATCGGTTTTTGATGGAGTCTGAATGGAGCTTAATTTGGAATTAAACCTATGGGGGAGGGTCTGTTCCGAGAAAGGATGGTCGTTAAAGAAGGTGGTCGCTTAATGAAAGTGATCGTTCGAAGAGGTTCTGCCGTACCAAAAAAACGGAGACCTCTCGAATGGGAATAATTGGAAAACAATTACATTATTATAAGTGTTCGGTAAAGGCTTAATGAGATTAAGTCGTAACAGGATTGAAGATGTCACAGACAGTAACTCGATGGAAAAATAAGCAGGATTTTGAAAGTGACATTGGTGCGCAGCTTTATGAATCATAACTGTATGAAGCATAGAATGCACCAATCTTTTCTGTATCTTTTATGTCTTTGTATATCTTTTTGAACTTCAAGAAAGCCTTCGATTCCATCAATGTGGAAGGCAAGATAGAAGGCCTTAAAAAGTTTTGGAATACCAGCTAGGTTGATAAGCCTGATTAAGAGCCAGACAACTGACTATTATATCGTTTGCTACAATTAATTGATTGATTATTGCATTGATTTTCCAACCCCTGCATTAATTAGCCCGTGATACTCGTCAGTGTATAATGTATCATATTTTTTTTTACTGTTAAGTATTCATGAATCAGTGACCTTTGCGTTTTGATGGTCCAATATGCATGACCTTTGTTTCACACACAAAATTACTAAAATGCTGACCTTGTTCAAATGACCTTTCTCGACCAAAAATTCGATTTTTTTGTCGCTATTTTCTATAGACATATGCTCAGCTATCAAATCCTCTTTCTTTTTCTTGATATGCTAATTAGAAGCGAAGATGTAACAGTTTTTGAAACATGTAATATATTTAATGCCAAGTTGAAAACTTTAAACCCAATTTCCGAAGAATATTTTTCATGATATATGCTCACGCCAGCCACGATAACTGGAAAAGTTCTTTATAGAATTGCGTGAAATTTTGAACACGGAACCTTTATGTTATTATGCATGCAATAAATTAAAATTTAAAAAATTAATGAGATAGAACTTAAATTATATCACTTTTTCAATAACTGCATATGTGTTTTTTGCAACCCTTGAGAGGTCAACTAATATTTTTTAGTGTATATATATATGCAGTACCTCACTAACTGATCAGAATTTTATCATTATTTTAATTCAATATATGCTTAATACCTGCACATACATAAAATGAAATTCAAAACAGTTTTCTATCGTCAGTACTAATTCCGTTATGATGTTTTACCTTATTTGCTGATTTTTGAGCTAATCGTTTCAGTTTTTTGCATCTGTTACACAAAATGCATAATTTTATACACTTTATTAATGACTTTATCTTGGTTACTATACAATCCATAAAAAAAGGAAATCAATCAAGAACTATAGTCTCTTTTTCGTAAGAAATTAGTCCCTTTGAACAAGGTCGCTATATACTTTAAATGTTTAGATCTACATAATATCGCCCTCGGGCTATGTGTATAGGGTGTGCATAAAGTATATATTAATTCAATGTTTAGACTTTGGTTCTCTTCTCAACATTTCTCGTTATATATATACGCAAATATTACAAAATCCAAAGCGCTCTTGGTTTCAAACATTTCGAATAAAAATATTCAACTCGTATTTATATTATGAATTAAATTTATCGATTTTTACGTTACTTACCTTACATACGTTGATTTTAAAATTAAATTTATTTATTTTTTAATCCATTTCGTTTATTTAAGCTTGTAAATTATTTATTTGTTTCTGTTTTATGACGAAAGGACAGCCAGGGTCATCGTGCGTCAGAAACCACGGTTTCTCAAGGAATTCGGACTTAGTTCGTCTCAGTAATCACGGCGAATACAGTCTTAACTGATAAACCACAGGGCCGCGATCCAAGCAAGGGCCCCAAACTGCCAAAGTTCGTTTATTATATTATTCTTATTGCTAAAGTTTGGAAATTTAATTGTTAGTATGAGAAGGGGCCCAAAGAATGATCTCACCCAGGGTCCCCTAAAAGCGCCAAGACGGCCCTGATCGTATCTCCTACTGTAGATCTTTAAAGGGGGGAAATTAACAAGCTGTGTTAATTACATGCTAGGATCCAACTGGGGGTTATTCTTATTGTAGCCAAACACTCCCGCTACATCACCACATGCCAGTTTCTAAATATGACATTTTAAATTATTGGTCGTGCGGAAAATTGAAATGTACATGCTGTTTCTTTACTCGCGTCTCTTGGGTTGAGACTTAACGCTGTCGGCTGGATTCGATTTTCAAAACAATGGATTGTGGGTTAGCATGTCGCGATTTGGCATCGTGTTAAGTCATTGGTCGCATCCCAAAGAACATAGCTTTGAGGGCTAAAAAAATACAAAGTAAAGTATTACGTTCTATATGAAAATTGTAATCCAATACAGTAGCGGTTGAAGCACTGAATCGTGCGCGTTTTCCATTATCTCCAGGTGGCGCAGTATAGCCCAGATGCTCTTGCGCCATAAAAAAGCCAAACAATCAATCAATCACTATCTCCAGGATAAAATTCACCTCTCTAAAACGGCAAATTTCCCCAACACCCGGTTGAGATCCCTTGGGTTAAAATAATAGGCGATGATGTTTGTTTGTTTGGATGTTTTATGGCGCAAGAGCATCTGGGCTATACTGCGCCAATAGGCGATGATAAAGTAAAATCCATATATTTTCGTTATTAAATGCAGGTTTGTTTACTTTAAAAGTGACGCCTCAAGACTGTTTAGTTCATCGTTGACGAAACCACCAATTACTGGAAGTGACCTTTGAACGCCAATCAGTTTCAGTCGTTTGGAAACTGGCAGGGAAGTAAAGACCTTAATAGAACTTGTTTAACAGTACCTGCTATCATTATGGATGTATATGATCTGTTAACATAATTTTGTTAATATCCGGGTAAATTTGGATGTTTTAAAATACACCATAATTCGCAGGTCACGCAAAGCTATGGCTCCCGACTCTTACAAATACTTTTGGAGAAGAATAACTTGAATAAACCGTTCTCAGCATAAAACAAATCTAGCGGCAACACGCAAGAAAATGAATGATATTATATATGCTTTACACATCAGAGAACACCTGCTACACCCCATACGACGTGATGTGCGGTGATTATTAAGAAATATCTGATAGATGCAAATCTAACGGTGGTCTGTACACCTGGTTGCTCATTGGCCAGTGCATAATAACCAATCACGCAGCTTGATTTCTTTATACCCGGATTATATATCTCATTATGCGCACCGAAGCTACTTTGAATGACGTATGTGATGACGTCAAAATAATTAGTTGAATTCAGTCCAGTTTTCACAATTAGTTTAAACGCACTGAATTCCAAACCGAAAGCGTTAAATACTGTTAAGGTAGTCATGGTAATCGTTGATAGTAGTCGGATTACCCAGCCTAATGATAACCAGCTCATCATTCGGCTTTAATGGGAATGCTCCCACGCTGTCTAAAAATAGATAGAACTCATGTACCCTATACGAGTACACTCACTAGTTCTCTATGGATATATCAAGGCTGTAGCTAGGATTTAATTTCGGGGGGTTCAAAAATTTGTACAGCATGTATTTATGAATTATTATATGAAGTATATAGTGTGTATGAAACGCTAATGCACATAAACCGCAAATCCAAAAGGATGCACACCTACCTCTTCTGCATGGATGAGGGTACGCAGGTATACATCGACAACTTGTAAATAGTGGATGAAGCATTTAAATTTGAAAAGGAGGTACATGAATAGGACGCAAGTGTATCCACCAAAGAAGGTACATGAATAGGACGCAAGTGTGTCCATCAAAGAAGGCCATGAATAGGACATAAGTGTGTCCCGCAAGAAGGTATGTGGACACAGAATGTGTCCACCAAAGAAGGTACATGAATACAGGACGCAAGTGTGTCCACCAAAAAGAAAGAATACATGAATAGGGACGCAAAGTGTATCCACCAAAGAGGTACATGAATAGGACGGTATCGCAAGAAGGTACATGAATAAGGACGCAGTGTGTCCACCAAGAAGGTACATGGTGGACGCAAGTGTATCCACTAAGAGTACGCAGATAAGGACGCAAGTGTATCCACAAAGGTACATGAATAGGACGCAAGTGTATCCACCAAAGAAGGTACATGAATAGGACGCAAGTGTGTCCATCAAGGGCTGTACAAAGTAATACTTCAGCTTAGTAAAGGGTACGTAAATGTCACTATCGTCTTTGAAAGTGGTAGGTCGTAAATTTCAACATCAGTAGCAGGGGCGGATTTAGGGGACGATGGTGATCGCCGCCCCTTGAATGACCTCTAAATCAGCCCCTGATCACAGCGTCAATATTAGCCAAAATGGGTAAAAAATTATGTATATAAATCATAGGGATGGTTATGGCGGGTGTGTAGCGCCCGCATGAATGCAGACGGCCACATCCATAGAGCGGCCGCAGCCATACTGCGGCAATGGCACAATGATAATCTTCGCCAGGGTGGAAGCAAATGCAAAACAAGGTCTTGATAACTACCATTGTGTATATATATCCCCCCCACTTCTGACAAGAATGTTGTAAACTCTAGATGAAATATAATTTCGTTATAGGGTGATCCTCAATTTACGACAATTCGTTTTACGAGAAGTTACGGCAAATGAAAACTTTGAAAAGAAATAGAATTTTGAAGAAATACGAAAAACATAGCGAGTGTTAAAAAGCGCTAGTCATGGATGAGCTTCGGGGTGTTGTCTGCAGTTGTGCCAGATCATTCATTGGACGAATGATTGAACGAATTTGCCCATCTGGCTAACTCTTTCAGTGATTCGGTCATTTGAACGATTCGACACACAGCCATTATTTACGTTTGTGCTCTTCATGTAACTCTATAAGTATCGTTCTATATGCAGTAAGATTCCATTCACCCCATACTCGGTAATTCGTCATGCCGTATAATCCGACTATCTAATAATCCGTTATTCATATCATCGGACGCTCGGTCATTCCGTATAATTCGTCGCTCTATAAATGACATTAAAATACGTGCTGTAACAAATAAATGAGTAAATTAATCAATCATGCATTTGAATGTTTATAGCGCAAGTACAAATGAGGTCGTCACTACACCAAGCAGTCAATATTAACGACAAAAATCAATGTGTTTTTGTTCAAGTCTTGGTGTTGTCGCCACGAAAGAAAAACATAACCTTTCAAAGGCCAGCACATCCGATCCGAAATATTAATACAAGTGCGCACGTATTAAAAATAGTTAATGTTCTAGATTCATCATCATATGTCTCCAGTAAGTCATTTACTTTATTTTCTGGCACTCCATATATGATAATTTCTAGAACATGTAATAAAAAACTTACTTTTAAGTTAGTCAATTTGTTGGACTTCTTCACCTTTCTTTTTTTTTCCGGCATCTGTTTTATCTGACCTATCTTGTGTCACGTTTTAATCAATCAATCAATCAATCAATCTCTCTGTCTATTGATTGATTGATTGAACCCAGTCATATACTGTAAATTAGTATTATATTAGTGACAGCAGGAGAATCATAAAAAAGATAGGCATAAAACCATCAAACCAAATTCAATTTGGTTTGATGGTTTTATGCCTATGAAGCATTTAATCGGTTAATAATAATTATTTTTTTCAGCATTCGTTTCAGAGCTCTGAATACAGTAAAACCTCCCTTAACAACCACCTCCCTTAATGACCACTTTTCCGTAAATGAATTTCCACACCCCATAGACCCAATGCTAAATTTACCTCCATTCAGAGACCACCTCTCTAAGCGACCGCCTTTTCATGGAACCGACGGTGGTCGCCTTAGGGAGGTTTTACTGTATACAATTATTCACTTATTGTGGTTTTGAGAGAAGTTCAGTTCTTTTGTGCTTTGTGGTGTATAGACAGCTAAGGCCCTTCTGTGCCGGATTCTACAATTTTCTGAGGGATCCGAGATTCTGTTGTCTTGGTAACCAAACCCCGGAATACAATGGGCATAAAGAAAGACACACGCTCTACGACATCATTGGAATCAAACCAGAGTTAACATAAACTATTAACTATAGGGTAATAAACGATAACTATAAACATAAGTTATAACTATTAGGTTCGGCACTACAGACTGTGTTACCTCTACGTTGCCCTCACTGGCGTATTCAGCCAAGTAGGTTGAATCGGTATATGACCGGCCCTACCAAAGTCTGCCGTGTATAGTGACCACCTGTCTATGCGGACCATTGCAGTCCAGCCCCAAAGGTTCCCTTCAGGAACATTAGATGGATGCATGGATGGATGGATGGAATAAAAGAAAAGGGGAAAGTATGCTGACGAATAAATCATATAGTATTAGTATTTTTATTAATTTTATACATGTGTATGTCAATTAATACTAATATAGTATTAGTATTTTTATTAATTTTATACATGTGTATGTCAATTCGATTCATTATTAAATTACATGTAAATCAGTGTTACAGTGTCAAGTATAATTTATTTAATAATTCATAGTTAGGATAATCTTGAGTTTGTTTGTTTTTTCGGCTCAAAGACTACAGTGGTCATGCTGCGCCGGGACCTACTGTTTTCCGAGGAATCCGAACCTCTTAAGGCCTGGGGAACCAAACCCCGGACTACAGTGAGCAGTGCGATCTTTATGAGATCTCTGAGTAAGCGTTCTTTTTGCACTGCTGGGAGTCGAACCCGGATTAGCCGCGCAATAGGAGAACGCGTTACCACACTGCGCCACCGCAGGGCCAATAACCTAGAGTAAAACACTTTGTGTACACAATATTGCAAATTAATGAGAATCAAAGACCATCGTCTTTTAACATAGCGTAATGTACTGTATAACAATCGATTACAAAGTACAGTAGAACCTGCCTAAAGTGACCACATTTTGGACTGGATTGCAATGGTCACCATAGACAGGTGGTCGCTATACACAACAGATTATGATATATAGGCATGATTAAGTCCCTACCAGATCTCTCTTATAAGAAGTGGTTATTTTATTCAGGTGGTCACTTCACCAGGTTCCACTGTGTGTATTTCTAATTTCCATGCAATGAATGGAATATACATCTTTTTTAACGATTAACATTAGAATAGTATAACTATTAAGGGAACGTGTGTTCTTGTATTATACTATGGTATACAGAGTAGTATACAATGTAGTATACAGTGTAGTATGCAATGTAATATACAACGTAATATACAATGTAATATACAATGTAATATACATTGTAGTATACAATGTAATATACAGTGTAATATACAATGAAATATACAGTGTAGTATACAATGTAATATACAATGTAGTGTACATTGTAGTATATAGTGTAGAAATTCTCAATTAGGACGGGATTTCATTGTATTTTTCGCTCCCCTGAAGCATTTCAGGGGTGGAATTATCGACTCAAATTGGTAGAAAAATTGTAACAATGCTATGTCTTTATATAACAAACCTTTATAAAAGGAAGTTACGTAGGAAAGGGGGCTCAAGGTGCTCTATCCCCCATTGGATATCAAAAGGCGTTATTTTCTCTATGCATTTCATAATCTTCCGTAAAGCCGTTTGAGCCCCTCCCCAATAGCTTTAGAATTGCTACGCTACTGGAAGAGGAGCCAATACCCCAGGCCTGTAGACCAAACGGAGCCACCAAGGGCGCGGTTCCAGTGGCCCCATCGAGTTATTTATATATATATGGAACAATCCCCGGATGGTCTGTGCCCCATACACCCTTTAACTTACCCCAGTTGCCCCTTCATCCTAACTACAGGCCTGCGACGCCCTGAAATATTGTAAAAAAGGAGTGCATTGGCAAAAGGAAGTTAAGGACCACTCTGGAGAGTGTCAATTAAAAAATTATGGGGGCTCGAACCAGTTTAAAAAAAAAGTTCGCGTGATTTGGCATATGTAGAGCAATATACTTTGTTATGTATGGAGAATAATAATACTTCGCTATCCAATGGGGGGGAATTTAAGCCACTGAGTTCGCCCTTCCCCACGCCTCTTAAACCACTAGTATAGCGCAAGTGTGAAAGCAATTATTTTAGAATAAAATTTGCGTGTAATCATTTGCTATGCATTTAAAGGGAATATAAAAATATTATTTACTAAATCTATATCTCACGGTTCATATTAAATTAACATCTGTAATTATTTTTAAAAATGTAGTAAACGTCTGCTACAAACTCACATATTTAATAATAAACCCGGTACAACGATTATTATAATTTAAAATAATTTATTAAAATAATTTAGCCGTTGAAAAAGAACCGGCTGATGAGACTTCGGAATCACTTACTGAAAATACAAGCGACTTCTCCAAAAACGTGTTTTAAGAAAGAAAGAGTGAGATGGATCGTTCGAATCAGGTTTCATTTTTTTTCTCCCTTTTGAGAAAGAAACGAGACGTTTTTTTTCTTAACTGACGTTTTCTTAACCTTGGCCTTGAAGGAAAAAGATTGCTTTTTTTCTTTCTTTTCTTTTTCTTCTTTTTCTATGGGCTTGTCGCCAAACATAGCAGACTAGACCGTTGAAGAAGCATTTCCAATAAAAAACTCGTCGGTTTCCGAGGTCAAGGGTTTTATAATGGGGTAGCAACCAAAACAGAATATCGCATATTTTTCAAAAACTGCAGACGCTTTTAACGGTCTTTTCCCGTGATCAGGGGCGCAAAGTTAACTAAAATGTTGGGGGATTGAATGACATAAGCCGCATGTGATGTTAAGTGAGTCAACTGGTTGACATTTAAGCGTTCTGTTTAGAACAATATAATGTTTATAGAATAAATATCATGCTTACAAAACAATATAAGGTTTCTAATATAAATATCGTGTACAATATTGTGTGTATAATGTAAATATAATGTTTACAATACAATATAATGTTTCTAAGAACAATATAATGTTTATTTATTGTTCTTGAATGTTTCTAAGATTAATATATTGCACTTTGCAAGAGCAACATAACGTAAATTACAGATATAATGTAAGTTATACGATATAGTCTAATATACCGATACGATATCGTACAATGTGCAAATGCAATATCATGTAATTTACAAGCACAATATCCTGTAATTTACAAGCACAATATCCCGTAATTTACAAGCACAATATCGAGTAATTTACAAGCACAATATCATGTAATTTACAAGCACAATATCCTGTAATTTACAAGCACAATATCAAGTAATTTACAAGCACAATATCATGTAATTTACAAGCACAATATCATGTAATTTACAAGCACAGTATCATAAATTGTACAAGTGCAATATTATACAATTTGCAAGTAATGACATACAATTGCAACGCCCAATATCGTATAATGCGGTGGTACAATGTCATTCAATTTGCAAGTGTAATGTCGTACAACTTACAAGTACTGTATAATGTAATTTAATTTTCAAGTACTGTATAATGCAATTTAATTTACAAATACTGCATAATGGAGTCTAATTTACAAGTATTGTTAATGCAGTCAAATTTAAAAGTACTGTATAATGCAGTATAATTTGCAAGTACTGTATAATGCAGTTTAATTACAAATACTGTATAATACAGTCTAATTTACAAATACTGTATAATACAGTCTAATTTACAAATACTGTATAATACAGTCTAATTTACAAATACTGTATAATACAGTGTAATTTACAAATAAAAGAATGTACAATTTATGAGCACAATATTATGCAAGTGCTCATTCATCCATAAGAAAAAGAAAAAGTATGCCCTCAAATCCGGTACAGGACCTTTTAACGTTGCTTCTAAAAATTACATTTAATTTTTAACTGAATTTTTTAAAAAAAAAAGATTAAAAAATTCATCTTAAACTTTTAAAACATCTCGTGAATGTCTGTCATCACAGTAAATATTCAATAAGTCAAAGAAAACTTTTGCTCGTATATTTTCTCTTAAACGTAATAATGTCATTTTGTAATGATTGCGCATGGCGCAAATTCACTTAACGCTGATTCACGTAACATCCCATAGCATTTTTCACGTAGCGTTTCTCCATTCAGGTAGCGCTTTTCCAGTTAAGGGCTATTTAGCGTTAAGATGGGGCTGAGTGTTTGAGTTTCGTACGCAGCAAAACCTCGTTAACGTGAATCCGCTTAACGCAAATTACTTTTAAGATGAACTGTTTCCTAAATCACAGTCAAATGTTGTAGTAATACGATCCTATCCTGTCCGGATAACGTGTACTACTGTTAACATGAACAAATTTTTTATCACTGAGTCACAGTCGTAAGAAATGGGGCTTAAGGGCTCAAGGCCCCCCCTCCCACTGGCTATTAAAACACGTTATTTTTTCTAAGGCTGCATTACATGATCGTCTTTGAAATTAATTGAGCCCACCCATCCCCATAATTTTTGAATTGCCTTCTGTGGGTGTTCATGTTACTATAACAATACCACTTACCTGCTTCTCTCTTACATACGCATAATTTGAGGGGCCTAGCCCCCCCTAGAAAAAAAAATTACGAAAGAATGCTACATGGAAAGCCAGGGGCATCAATTTAAAGAAAATATGGGGGGGCCGTGTCCCCCCGCAACTATTTATGAGGGGGGCCTGAAACATGCTGGGGCCCCACAGAGTTGACGTTCCTGTAGGAAGCATTGGGGTTGGGCTTGGACTTTGCCTCTCCCCCCCACAGGCTTTAAGTATAGTTAGGCCAATAATAAAGTATAGTTAGTTAATAATAAAGTATATGGCGCAGTATAGCCCAGATGCTCTTGCGCCATAAAAAATCCAAACAAACGAACAAACAATAATAAAGTGTAGTTAGACCAATCGGGGAGGACTGGGTCTTCTCAAAGGACGTACACCTTGGATTATCGTCAGAAGGTTCGAGTCCTATAGCCCATGAGGGCTCACTGGCCAAGTCCGCCCCTGACGCCAATGCATGTACGTTCACGTAAGTTTATGATTTCAAGTTCTTTAACGCAAGTTAATTTAATTAAAAGTTCACCTTCTTAAGACGTACAGTCGATTAAGTGTTAAATCTTCCTTCGATTTTGATTTCTTTCGATATATTTCTGGCGATATTTTGGCAAGCGACATTTTCTTTCAGCAAGAAAAGTAGAAGAAGATATGGGAGGGGGTGGTGAATACACTGTTCAAATAATTTGGATGAAACTCTTCACATATGGTAGCAAAAGGATTGTAATTTGTTCCGATGATGTCGAACCATGTCTGTCGAAACAATTGTTAACAATTCTCCTTAGCTAAAACTACGACAATCTGTGAATTTTCATCTAACGTAAAACACGAGTTTGAAATTTCAAGTCCAGGATGCATGAGTGTTAGGTAAATAACTTTCCTCTTCTGCCCATATTGTAAAAGACGTTACTTCGCCTGCACACATTTCTTTCTTTATTTATTTATTTATTTATTTATTTATTTGAGTGTTTGTGATCGATGAGCAAAAACATCGGTTGCCATGTTGTGCCAAGCGTATTAATTTTCCAAGCCTGTGATTTTTAAAGGTGGCCGGCGCGCCCTCATGGGCTATAGGACTCGCGCCCTCAGATAATCCAAGGTATTCGCCCCTTTTTTTCCCCTTTCGCTTCCGCGTTTCTCCCTACAAACTGTTTAGCGCCCTTTCAGGGAAAAGTGGTAACACTTCGACTCCAATGCTACATCGCTACTTCTAGTGCCTTTCGGAGCCGACGATGATGCCTTTTCTTCATTTCGAGGTCTAAACGAACTTTATCCTGGTGTCATCCAAGCGCCTTTGGGATGTAATTAGTGTTTCCGGCCTTTTTGAGTGTCCCTTGTAGTGCTTTTTGAGCCCCACGCTTTACTCTCTCCCCAATATGGGAGACTTCAGCGACATTTCCGCGCTAGTTGACGGGTTTTCTGAACAGGATCTGAATCTTGCGGAGCTTAAACTTACAATAGGTAAACTCTTAGAATTTAAGAACTTTTTACAAGACAATGCAAGCTCAAAGCTAGTAACTAGACGTGTTCAGGAGGAAATTGCAAACAACAGTTTCTTCTTTAATCTTGTGAAAAACCTCGCCCTGGAAAACGAAGTTCTTAAAAACATTTCAACGCGGGGACCCTGGTTCGAGTCCAGGATGAGGACGGCGCTTCTTTTTCTCCAAATATAAAAAAAGCTCTAGTTTGAGCTACTTAAACGTGGGTGGCAAAAATTATTGTATAACCTTTCAACTCCCTCCGTTGAGACTACACTCAACCCTGGTAACAACGGTTCGCTCAAACCTAACCTTTCTACTGAAATTAATACAAAATATGGGGAACTGGAAGCCAAAATAGATCAAAATAAGTCCTTTAACGAATTCAAAACACTTCTGCTTACAAACTTCCATGAAAATCCACTAATCACCCGAAGCTAAACTCATCCCAAACCTACTCCACAGAGGTTAAAAGCGACCAACCTGGCCCGGTGGTATCGCATCGGACCCCAGGGCCCCCTAAAAAACCCATGAAAAGCCACGTCATCATAGTTATACCGAAAAATGACATCCGGTATACCGAAATGGAAAAGAAAATTATCACCAATTATAACATTAAATCAAACCCTGTCAAAATTGACAGGATGCGGCAGGCTAACGGGGGTGCTCTCATCATTGAAACAACAGATCCCACAGACCTATAAAAAATAAACAAAGTATTACATGATAACGAAAACATCACCAAAGACTTCAACGTTTATAAACCAAGGAAAAGAAGACCTCGCATCATACTTAAAAATGTTGAAGAAACTCTTAATAAAAAGGAAATATTTGATGCAATTTCCTCACAGAATAGTTATCTTAATGGAAAATTCCAAATAGAATTTCCTATTAAGTGTAAATTCGGCACATACTAGGTCATCTCAGTCGAACCTCAAGTATTTTCCACCATTTCCGATAGCGTTTTTGTACGTGGGATTCCAAAGATTTAAGATCGATGAATTTCTCAGTGTCCGACACTGCTACCAATGCAGTGATTTCGGTCACACGTCTAAGAACTGCTCACATGATAAAATCTGCCCGAAATGCGGCGCAGCCCACGGTACTGAGGCAGCCTGCAAAGGCCCAATTGAGTGTTTAAATTGTAAACGTTCTAATCTAAAATACAACATTAGGTACGACGCACGTGACAAAAACTGTGCCATTTATATTAAACATCTTAATCTCGTTGCCGAACACACCGATCATGGGCACTAATTGCCACGGTCCCCGTGGTTTACAACTTAATGCAAATCATTTCCTTGTGGCCCACTGCTTCGCCCTACAGTTCGCCCCAGAAAACAAATTTGACTATATCTGCATTCAAGACCCCTACCAATACGGAACCACGCCCTGCGCCCTTCCATCTTGCTTCACTCAATTTCAATCAGACTCTGATAATGCTCTTCTAATCTTCTGCAACAAAAAGTTCAACCCTCGTTTCCACCTCGGCACCCATTCCTCAGTCTTCGCTTCTGCTTGCCTCACGGAAAACAACCACACCGTTGTGGGTAGTGTTTACTTTCTTTCGCACGACGACGTTAACATCCTTCTTGATGAACTTGCGCTTATTGACTTCACTAAATCGTATTACATCATAATGGGAGATTTCAATGCAAGATCACCATTCTGAGGCTGTGATCATGAAGACATCGGAGGTCGGAGCTTTAAGTAGTTTCTTTTTCGATGGGGTTTCAACATTTGTAACATTACAGATCTCGGGTCCACCTTTGTCTTACATGTCGGAGTTGGGTGACCGGACCTGACACTTATGAGGAGCAGCTCCTCCATCCCTTCCTTTGATTGAAGGATGTGGAGACCTGTAGTGACCACCGGGCGATTGAGCTGACGCTTTGTATCTCCAAGCCCACCGCTTACAGATTTCTTCTTCAAAACGAGGTACGGCATCGGCAAATTCGAAGCAAACTTTAACACTAAAATCCCCTGATTACAGGAACAAACCTGTGGCGCTGATAATCCTGAGAAACTGAACCAATTCTTTCAAACTCTAGTGCACGCGGTATCCAGCTACTCTTTCAGCAGCCTTAAAAAACGGAAAAAATATAATTCAAGCACAGGATTCAGCTGGTGGAACGGAGAACTTTCCAAGAAATGAAACATTGTCACTGCTTTATTTAAAAGACATAGAAATCTAGCTATAAAAAACGCACCAGAACAAGAAATTTCTAACTCCTAACTCCGGTGTAAAAGAGAAAGAGATCGCTACAAATAGGATATTCTCGATGCCAAGCGCAGTGCATGGAAGAGGTTCTGTGCAGGCTGCAGTGAAAAATTCGGCATTCACTTTTAGCTCAGCATAAATAAGTGTTTCAGACCCTCTGCTCTTAAATTTCAACTGTCTTGTGACCCCACCTTCTCTTATGAAGACAGAATCAAGAAACTGATGGATCACTTCTTTGGAGGCGGAATCGGAGGTCTTCCACTCAACTATCATCTCGATCTCGACCCAACGACGGGGGCTTTGCAGATCGAGGAGATCCACTCCGTATTCAAGAAACTCAAAGGTGGAAAATCCCCGGGTCTAGATAAATTGGACTACACAAGTTGCAAGTCCGTGTTCCGGATCGCCCCAGTTCTCCTGCTGAACGGATTTGGGAAAGGCATTCAACTCAACCACTTCCCTAACAACCTTAAGGATGCCAGAGTAATCTTTCTTCCTACAGTGGGTAGAGACCCCTCCGCCAATAGATCCATCTGTATGCTGCCGACGCTGGGCAAAATTCTTGAGAGAATTCTGGTTAATTGACTTAACTCCTGGCTCTTTCAAAGCAACACTCTCCATCCCCTGCAGTTCAGCTTCCAGGAATTACACAACTGCAAACTCGCCCTTCATAATCTCACCGACAAAATCAGGGAGCTCAGGGGCACATCTCATGCTGTTCTTGTCTCGATTGACATGATTTCTGCGTTTGATTTCCTGGACTGGAACATTCTGTTGCGGGAATTGAATTCTGTAGGGCTACAGAATTTCTTCAAGAACTTCATCTGCTCCTACCTAAAAAATCGCTCGGTTACCTATACGGAAGGTTCGCTGACAATTAAAAAATTTATCTTGAAGGGTGCTTCTCAGGCATCGGTTGTCGCACCGGTGTTCTGGAATATTTATTTTAATCGAATACTACACCTGAATGACAAGAAATTCCACCTCCAGGCTTTTGCAGACGACCTTCCTGTCATTGCATCCTGGGTTTCACGCAGGGAACTGGAAGCCAACATGAATCATCTATTCGACTTAGTGTCTACCGGCCTTGCTGATCTTGGACTGAGGATCGCTCATTATAAATGCCACGCCGTTGTCTTCGGGAAAAATAAATGCCTTAAACGTAACCCAATTATTAAAATCAACAACTCTCCAGTTAAGATTTGTCACTCTCCCTCAGTTACCTTGGCATCACTATTGACAATAAGCTCACCTGGTCTCCCCACATTCTTACCCTCTCAGACAAATGCTTAACATCAGCGAATACTTCACAAGAGTTTCAACAACGGTGGCAATTGGTACAACATAGTCGTTGAAAAAATTTTCTCTTGCGGTGCAGGTGTCTGGGCAGCAGACCTCACTGTACAACAAATCCAGCGCCTCAAGTCTATTCAAAGAAGTTTCCTACTTAGGATTACCTCTGTCTACCGTACTGCGCCCACCAACTCTCTGTGCACCCTTGCGGGAATCGCTTCAATCAATATAGTCCTTAATAAACGATTTTTAAAAAGTTCAACTTCCGCCATCTAAAGAATAACCTCCATCACGATAATAACCCCATTCCAATAGCCACGACTTTAACATCGCATTAGGCTCGCTGAAATATGATGAAAGACATATTGTTACTCACCCCTACTCCTCAGACTTCATGTACGACATTTTTACGGATGGTTCTAAGTCTGACTCCCGTGTGGGGTATGCTGTTTGCATCTTTAAAGACGGAGTATTGCTTGAAAAGCATTAGTTGCAGGCTGGACAGAAACAACTCTGTCTTCCAAGCTGAACTTCTGGCCATCAGACACGCTGTCCTGTGGCTTATCGACAAGGATACAGCCAGCATTTTTACGGACAGTCTCCCTAGCTTCAACGTTCTCTTCTGCACTAACGTCCGATCAAATTTCATTTCCAACATCAAAAAGGATATCAAGTCCAGATTGAAACCTTTTGGTCTAATTTGGGTTAAACCTCAAGCCGGTATCCACGGCAATTAAACTGCGGACTTTCATACAAAGGCTGCTACTGCTGTAGATGGACAGAATGTTTCCGCACCAATCCCACTATCCTTCTTAAGTGACTTCGTAAACATATCTGTCAACGGAATGGGAAGTGTTTTGGGACTCTTCATGCACTTCGACTAAGGCTCGGACATTTTTACCTAAAGTTAATATCAACACACACACACACATCTCCAATAAGTTTATCATGTATTTTCTCACAGATCATGGCCCTTTCCCAAAATACCTTCATCGGTTCAAACTTAAGGATTCACCTCTCTGCCTTTGTAGTACTGTTGGAGATGCGGACCATTATGTATTCGACTTCAACTCAACCAGTCAATTCCATCATTCAAGACCATCTTTTAAAAACCGGCCAATCCGGTTTTCTGCGTTGATGGTCAACTCCCGCTCGTAATTTCTTCTTAGTCGCTGTATTTGCTTTGCTGCCATAGTTGTCTCCGAGTGAATTTGCGGATGGCTGCACTCCTGCCTTTCATAACTGGAGTTGGCCTTCCCTTGTCACTGCATATATATCATTAAACTTCCTTCGCTTTCGAAATCCTAGTTTTTCTCGTAGCTTTTTGCACTGGAACGCTTTACAATCTGACTGTTTCACTATTACAGTCGTATAATTGCTTATTGCTAACTAAACTGAAATTGCTTTAATTCTTTAACTGCTGGTCTTGTATATTGACCCGTGTCCTTTTTGTAATTCTTCGTTACTGTATATTTTAAGTTAGTTTAACTTGTTTATTCATATGCTTTTTACTGTATTTATATTACTATATATCTTACGTTTGTTTACTTTGTTTATTCATATACTATTAACCGTATACATGTTATATATTACTGTACACTGTACTGTTATATTATTGCTGTATTTGTTATGGATGTTTAACCTTATCATACAACCCTGAATTTAACCATTCTCTGGTGTATTGTTACGTACTTGAAAATATCACACTCTTTCCGACTGAATTATCTTTGACTTAAACTTGTAAGAACAAGTCATGTAACTATTTGTAACCGTATCTGTCCTGACCGAGATAAATGCTATTGGTTGGTCTGGGTGGCCCATGTGCCTCCTCTGGGGAGGGAAAATTTTTCTCTGGGTCGTCCAAATTGCTGCTTCAAACCTTATGGTAAGCAGGTCGACCTGGGTCGTGCAAGGTATGCGCCTTACGAGAGGACCCAGTCCGCCCCATACGCAAAGTTCCTCTCCGCCAATGATCTTCTGTAACTAGGTCCAACCAATCAAATTCTTCATTTTTTTTTAAACGAATAAGAAGGCTACTCTGTAAATAAAAGCGTGGCCAAACTCATTTTCCCCCTTGTATAAGCCCCGCCCCGAAATAGGAAATTACCCCTCCCCCTTCTCGCAATTAAAATAAGGCTTATATCTCGCATTTCGGTTGGATGATTTCCTTTCCTCTCCACTGGTTTTTCATTGGATTAATGACGTAATAAACCGCAATTGACATAAGCAGTATGTCTGCCAATTTTTTATGGCAAGCTTGTCAATTGCAGGTAAATGAATTCACAAAAATGTATCTGTGGATTTTTCCTTTGTATATTCTTTAGTAACATAGCGGCAATACTTTCGTGTATAGCGATATATCGTGCCACAAACTGGAGTTTCCAATAGTGTCACAAAGTATTTGCCATCTTTTCTGCCCACAGTAGTTGGGGCTATGGTTGCTAGGCAACATATATTGGGATGCTTGGGAAAACCCTAAGTCATTAGCACAGCCTAACCATAGCTCCCTCTTGCGGCGTAAATTTGAAATAGACCATTTTCTCTTTTGTCGTACATGTTTCTAGGACACTATATATATAGTAAAACGTAGTATGATTTTCGTGACACGTAGCACCTACTAAATGGACACATACATGTACTATATTTACTATATGTTAACCGTAGGAGTTAAAGTAATATCACACAAGGTAATAAAACCAAGTAAATTAAAATAGTAGAAACAGCTTAGAATAAAAAATGCAATTGGAGTAGTAAAAAGTGAAGAGGAGTAAAAGATTAAACAATACCAAGAATTTTGTTCTTCATCAGGGACCGCACAAAATCCCTGTTATTAGTTTGCTTTTTCTGACTACAATAATTGAGATTTGTGATCAATACTGAATGAACCAATATTGATCAAAAATTATATATATATAAATTGTTTGTATTCTGAAAACGGAATTAATATGAATTTGAAAGTAGGAAGGGCCATACAGGTCGGAAGTGCAACAGATGATAAAAAATTATGACCTGCAATTAACGATGGAAAGTGATCTAATGGTCATCAATAATTACCACCCACTCTCGTGGTATCAATTACCCGATAATCTCAAAACAAGAAAATTGTCTGGAAATTATCAGTTCCATCACAACAAACAACAATCACTAAGTCAGACAGACATAGCACAGACGAAGTAACCTCCCTCGCGTGAATATAAGAAATTGCATTACATTTAAAGTTTATTCAACCTCTGAAATGGAAGGCCTGTTCCGTTCACTCTTACTTAACGGTGCCCATGCAGCTCGTAGGTTCAAATCACAAGTCGACTTCTAACAATAGAGACTTCTTCTTTTGTCCATACTTAGACATCTGCTATGTGCGCATTAAAACCGATACAAAACAACAGGTTAATTGAATAGTACAGCTATTCTTTGAAGTTTGCTAAGTACGTGGCGTTTAAAAAGATAAAAAACGCAGGACACAATATAGGCCAAGGGATGGGCAGGTGTCGAATCAGTTTTAAGACGCCCGCCGAAGGGCAAGCAATCTTTGAACAAAGAAACAATTTGCGATTACGTGGCCAGGTGTATATGCACACACGAAGATATGAGAGTGCTCTTAAAGAGTTGATGTCCATTGTATATTTCCTGTCCGTTACATCCTTTCTACACTTTTGTCTATTTTTTAAAGTCGCCGTTGCGTGAGAACCGATGCAAACAATGGGGGCAGAAAAAATGTTGCTTCGCTTTGAATGGAATGTATCAAGAGAGTTTTATAAGCCGAGCGTCCAATTCGGAGCGCAGCTATGCATTCATTGTCGTCCATGCAAATAAATTACAGTGCTTGATGGAAACAGATGAGATTCCTGCGAAAGAGACGTATGGTCCGAATACTTTTTTTTTTTTTTAAAGTTGAAAACGTTTTTACGGAGGTCAATTAAAAAAAAGCGTCACATTTTTTCGTTATTTTTTTGCGGGATAAAGGTAAGATGTTGTTGCCATTTCATTATGATAATATTAATAATATTATCATTTGTGTTAAAACCAATGAAAAATAATTGTTGTCATTATATTCTGGTGGAATCAATAATAGCTACATGAAGAAATGTCAATTGTGTTTAATTCTTCACTTTTCAATTTTAGTTGTCATGGTAACCCGAAAGGCACGAAATGCCAGAGGGTGCTTTTTCTCTTTTGGTTTATTAGTATTCATTCAAGTTTTGACGGGTACGCACGTAGTTTTTCTATTCCGCTTAAATTCGAATGTTATTCTTTATTCACCACACCAATGACAAAACTGCAAACAAAAAATCTTCAATGTTATTGAATACATTTTCAACGTTCTAATATTCAATAACATTAATTCTTTTTCGGTTTCCGCGTCAAGGGTTTCCAGAGTAAAAACCCATTTTTCGGTATCCACAGAACCAAGATAAAGATGAATCTTATTGCGATGAATCTAAGTATTAAAAATGTATAAATAGTGCATTTAAACTCATACTCACATGGCTTTACAATACTGTGTGTATGTGCTTGTTGTTGGTATTCTTCTTTCCCAAATCCTTAGCATGACTTAAAGCTTTTACAAAAGGTTTTCGAATCCCCCATTTTCTTGCGACGATAGCTTAACATCTTACCGCCTTCCTCCCCTCCTCAAGCCGGGAGAATTCGCTAGACTTACCGTAGAAGGTGAATTCTCGTGCGAGAGGTTTTTTCTTGCGCTAGGTTACTCTCTCTCTCTCTCTTTATTTCTCATTTGTTCAAAGTGGACTTGTTTAAATTTAACTCTTTAATATAAAATTCTAAATTCTGTTATTTAAATAATAATCGCAATGTACCAAGGGCTGTTAATGGCTTAAGCTCTTCGGAGCTTGAAATAAAATTTCATGTAGCGAGTTCACCCGTAATTTGAGTTTGTTTCTTGGAGTTCTTTATATATTTCTTGGTCTACCCGTTCTTCTTTTTCCTTGAGGATTCCAGTCTATTACTTGCTGTTTACTGTTCAGACAGGGATCAATTTCTGCAAATTTCTACTCCGTGAGCTCGCGAGGAAAGAACTGTTTCATAAAATCAGAAATTGTATCTATTATAGTGTAAACAGTTCTGAAGATTCTTCCATTCACATGTCGTTTGATAAAACGACGGTCAGTGGACTAAAAAACTACCACAGATTTCACAATAGCGAATTTTATTGAAAAATCGTGGTATAACGTAGACGATTGACTTCGGGATTCAAATCAACTTTAACCATACGCTCAAGACGTATTTATACCTTCACATACGACGTTCTAGAAAATAATTTCGAGAAGAAATATTTCTATAGACCGACGCCTGAGAATCAGCCCTTCTATATTATTTTACCCATTAATGGGATAACCTATTAATGCAATTAACTCTTTTACCCTAAGTCACACACACACACACACACACACACACACACACACACTAACGTTTGCATTCAGTGCTGGATTAAGGTCTTTGTAGACTTTAAGGTGGAGAGATAGAATGGGCCCCCCTTGAAGAATGTGGCCCACAATAAAGCATGTGCTTCTCTTTGAAATTCATTATCCATAACATTCAGTGACATAGGCAGAAAGTTCATAAGGAGGGTTATAGGCTTAATGGGAGGGGTTACAGAGCTACAACTCATATATTCCTATGTTAAATATACAAAATTTCATTGCGATGGGGGGATTACAGCCCTCAAAACCGCCCACTAGCTACGCCTCTGCTGATATTAAAGGTTATCAATGATAAAAACTTGTCGAATACTTGTAAATAAACGAAATTAAAGTGACGCTTATGCTTCGGTAACACCAGGCCCTCACGGGCCCCGAATTTGCAGGGCCCTTAGGCCCGGACCCATTTAACCTACACGTAAATCCAGAACTGTTTGAACATTACCTGTTAAAAACTTCACAAAAAAAAATAACCTAAAGTTAAATAAATTAAAAGATTTTACTGAGAAAATGGACAGACACGTCACCAGCATATTTTCTTTTGAGAAGGTCCTGTCCTTTTTAATTTATAACCGCCCCCCCACACACACACACGCAGAGAGACCCTCCCACTTATACTAAGCCTCTTCTTCAAAATTCTACAGAAGTTTTTCTCCACAACATTTCCATTTCTTAAATAAGCATCACGCGTATATTCCATCGAAATATTAACGTATTTCTTCAATAAACAGGTCTGGAAATTACAAAAATTAATTGCTGGAAATTATAGAATTCTACTAGCGGCTGTATTATGATTTTTTTTATGAGAAGCTATGAATTAAGTTAAATTAACCAGTTTTTGTTAAAGTATTCAAGCACTACCCGGAACCGCAGCCAGGATGGGGGAGTGGGGGCTGGGCCCCCCTGGAAATGTTGTCAACCCTCCCCCCCCACACACACCCCCCCGAGAAATATTTTTTTCCTCAAAAATCAAATATTGTAGACCCTTATTTTAATTTTTTTTTGTTTTTTACGGAATTGTACATGACAATGGAAATTGTTCTTTGACGTTAAAAATGCATTCGAAATAGTCTTGTGTATATAATGATTTTACACGGCTTTTGGAGTCTTCACGTTTATTTTATAACAAGGATAAGAGAAATTATAGAGAGGTATACTAAAATTTATTTCTTAATGCAAAATTTACTTTAAGAAATTTATTTATTAATTTTAAATATATTAGTCTACTTATATATTTAGTATTATTAAATATATTAATAAAATACATCAAAACATTAACAAATTTTAAGCCTCTTTAATTTTCTGAGCCCCCTGTAACTTTCAGAGCCCCATGGCTCAAGCATCTAGTTACGGGTCGGACACTACCAAAATGTCACTTTATTTAACATAAACCTTGCTTGCTTGGGAAGTTGAATTCTCAAAATTTCATTGCTTTGAAGATTTCTTGAAAATCTTTGTTTCTCGTGTAATTGAGCTTTACAAGATCGCACGCAGCATAATCGTAGTTGTCATTTAATGTAATATCCATGAAATGTAAGCAAACGATAATGTAATGTATCGAATAGCTATTTTTTCCTTCCTTTCCGTTCACGTGAGTACGTTGTATGAGAAACTGAGGGCGTACACAGCGTGAACGAAAAGAATGTATTTCCTAAAGTGAAAGGGAATTAATTAATAATAAATGTAATTAATTAAATTAAACATAATTACTTACGTGAAATATTTAAAGTACAATTCTTGTTATAAATAATTACAATAATATAGCTATTTCTTGTACATCCCATTCATTTTTGCTTCAGCATATTTTAAATATTAATGTTAACACAGAGTTAAATTCTTACTGACGACAATATCATGCAAGACAGTGTTTCTCAAAGCGTTGTCCGCGGCAGCTTATCATATGGTCCGAGGCAGCTTATCATGTGGTCTGCCGCAGCTTATCATAACGTCCGCGACAGCTTATCTTGTTATCCGTGGGATCATCACCAAATTTAAAAAAAAAAACGAGAGAGAGAGAGAGAACTAGAAATTGCCGGCGTAGCTAGAATTTAGGTTCGTGCGAGATTTAAGGAATTTCTCATAAATATTACCTGTTATAAACCTTACTTTACGGCATTTCGTGAAAGATTTGAATCCTCTGAATACACCCATGCTGTCTACATTGCTTATTATTATTTAATTAAATTAATGATGTCATTTTCATTGTAAATTTGACAAAATAAGATCGTAACTTATACTCTCCTTATCAAATAGTGTTACTCTAAAAATTATTTTGTTTCAGGTGGGTTTGGCAACCAACCCATGTTTTAAGAACATGGTCGGATATTTTAGAGATTTTCTGCCAAAAGTTCATGCTTTTTTAAAGTAAAAAAAACAAAACAAAAAAGCTTGAAATTTTCCACAAAAGGAGCTACAATTAATTACGAATTATATTTCAAATGTAAATAAATATCCCCTTTCGGAGTCCTTATATATATTTGGAATACACTGTACTAATTGTAGCTCCTTTTGTGGAAAATTTCAAGCTTTTTGATTTTTGGGGATTTGGGGGATTTCTGTAACGTTGAATAAGTAGAGTTCAATATTCTTAGCCATAGTTGGCAAACTTAATTTCAGGCAATATATCTTTTTAAAGGGGGGGTGGGAATCCCCCCTGTGCTCCGCGGAATGCTTAAAGTGCTCCGTGAGAGACCGAAGTTTTAGGAACACTAATATAAGGGGTTCTGAGTGAATATCATTTCGTATAAGCGCCCTTCATGAAACTCAGTCACTCAACTTATCATTACTTAATTCAACTTAATTTTAACTCAACTTTAAACTCAATTTACCATTCTGTTCTTTCTATTGATCTCTCTTTGATTATTTTCTTACTTATTTCGAATTTCCTTATTTTCTGTAATGTCTCCGGCAGCAAGTTCCGAAGCTTAAGTTCTTGGATAGGTCCATGATATTGTCCCGTCTTTTTTAAGTTCCGATTTTGGGTAGATATATGACTTCCCGTCTTATCTTAATTTCTGTTTCATAAGTCTAGATGTAATTTCTGTTTCCATGTCTAGATGTAATTTCTGTTTCATGTCTAGATGTACTTCTGTTTCACAGTCTAGATGTAATTTCTGTTTCATGTCTAGATGTAATTTCTGTTTCATGTCTAGATGTAATTTCTGTTTCATGTCTAGATGTACTTCTGTTTCATGTCTAGATGTAATTTCGTTTCATATGTCTAGATGTAATTTCTGTTTCATGTCTAGATGTACTTCTGTTTCATGTCTAGATGTACTTCTGTTTCCATGTCTAGATGTAATGTTTCATGTCTAGATGTAATTTCTGTTTCATGTCTAGATGTAATTTCTGTTTCATGTCTAGGATGTAATTTCTGTTTCATGTCTAGATGTAATTTCTGTTTCATGTCTAGGATGTAATTTCTGTTTCCATAGTCTAGATGTAATTTCTGTTTCATGTCTAGATGTAATTTCTGTCATGTCTAGATGTAATTTCTGTTTCATGTCTAGATGTAATTTCTGTTTCATAAGTCTAGATGTAATTTCTATTATGTCCACACATTTCTGTTTAATTATTCCTTCATACATTTCACTCAATGTATATTGTTCTTCAACAGTACTCACAGGTAAAGAAATACTCATTCCCGTTCAGTGAACGGATGACTGACTCAAAGTCACCGAATTCTGAGAATGAACGAGAATGGGCATGTAGGGAATGAGTCAAAAGAATATATATATTTTTTAAATTAAATATGACCCAATATATTCACAAAAAAAGAACGATTTCGGCCATGTCCAACCGGGACATCGTCGTAAATGCAATTTGTCGAAAGACTAATGAAGTAAAACCTCCGAATAGCGGACACCTCGGGAAATCAGTATCTGCCCTGTATTTGGAAGCGTTAGAGAGACGACAGGCATTGGACCTGGAAAATTGTCATTTTAAACAGAGCTGTCCGCTATTCGGAAGTGTCCGTTAAAGAAGCTTTGCTGTATTAAATACATAAGAATAATATCAAGAACTGGTTGTTCGATCCTGATGTCGCCTTTATTACATGCCAACCTTTCGTATACATCCCCCATACATTCTGCAATTTGCGTTCGTCCCCCGTATGCAAACTCTCACTCAACCCTTTATTCTCCATGCGAGTTTCTGCCCATGGGCTGGGTAGGTGGCTCATACTTTTTCAAGGCTGACTCAACAACAGAAAGCCCGAGCCACTGGATCTGATGGAGCCCACCAGATGCTGTTTTAACTTGAGGGTCAGCCCTGACGGGGCATCCCCCCCATATCCCCCCCCCTAATCGCTAACGGCAGCTGTGAAGCAATCCCATCCTCAATGGACAAAGGGGTAAAGAACAGAATTCTTTTTTTTCCACTTTTCCATCTTGCTCCTCTTGTCCGGTGACGATTGAAAAATTTGGTTTTGTAAATTGGATAGCGGCTTTTTTCTTGGCTTTTTTTGGGAAGATAGTAGCTGCGAGATGAGGAGGGGGTCAATGCAAGCCAGCCATTAAGTTCACAGACTTTTTTTTTCCCTTCACTTCGTAAGGTGAACTTGTTTACTGTTAGAACGGTCCGTTGTTCGTAAGTATCGAACGGTCGTCAGTTTCAATCTTTGTGTCAAGTTGACGGTTTGTCCCAAACAGTCAAATTTCCTGGGTCAGTTCACATGATGGTTTAGGTTCTCGTCTTCGTTGTTGCCAGATTGCAGAAGTCAAACTTTAGAGAATATTTTCTTTATTATTTTTTTTAACTCTTCCTATCCAGGATTTGCCTCAGAGTTTAATTAGAATTTAAGTTTTGAGTTTAAATGGGAAATTTCCTAAACAAGCCATCCTTTCTTGACGAAGTGGAATGGTTTAACGCGGCCTCAAGGTTCCAATACATTTAACGATGTTCGACCCCAATCCAGAGGAGTTAAAGATGGCGATCACGTCAACTGAATGACTGAGCAGTAAGTCCCAAGATGAATTATAGGATTTTCAAAAACTGGATTCATAGTTGAAGATGATCTTAAACCAACCGAACCATCGCTCTCTCTCTCTCTCTTTCATGGTTAACATACTTCATCATTGACGACCGCAGGAGCCCAGACTGCGGCCAACTTTTCTTCTTCTTTAAGAACCCTATTACGCCCACTATATGCAACAACTGTTGCTCTTTGAGAATTATAGGTGACCAAATGTGTTTTCCTTGGGAATCATGCTCCAAACGGCGACCAATTTTTACCTCTTGAAGAATCATGCTTCATACTGCGACCAAATTTTTCCTACTCTTTTCAGGAATCGTACTTTAAAATCCGACCAATATATTCTCTTTTGGAATATTGCCCCAGAATGAATAGAGTAGTCGACTTTTTGGGCTCCTAGACAAAAAAAAATTTGAGCCCCTATTTTTATTAAATTAACAGCAAATATGCCTTGCTTATTTTTGCTATATGGTAGCTACACCTCTGCCCAGAATCCAACCAATATTATACAGCCCAGATTAGTAACTAATAACTCTAATTCTATAATTAATATCGATAATTAATATCATTGTATAACCCGTGATCAGAGGCGCCGATAGCCAACACGGCCCCAGGGCTCCTTCCAACCGGCCTCTTCCCTGGATAGGGCTCCCACAGCCTGAGCCCTTGCAAACGCGGGCCCCTAGACTTCAACTGCCCCCCCCTCGCTAGTTCTGCCTATAATTCACTGTACCGTAAAGTGCATAAAACAGAAGTTGTACATAGAGCACGATTTCTCAATAGAGTTTTCCACCAGAGGTCGCTGGAGTTCACTGAGCGATTACGATTGAAAAATACTCTCTAATCTCACTAACGTACTGGGAGTTGTGAATACTATGTATAATACTCCTAGATACTAATTCCTAGAGACCTGAAAATTAGTTTGAGGGTTCCTCTAGACATAAATTATTAATGCACTCCGGATTTTTATAACAGATTGTAGTCACGGTTCAAAATATTTTAAAATTTTGGGTAGTTAAAAACTGGCGTGTTTTAAAAGCAGGGCGGAAACAGACGAGGCATCATGTCAGTCTCTTCCATCGCCTTGAAATCAGGCGTTTTCCTAAAAGTGAAAGTGGATGGGGGAAAGTGAAAGGAAGTGAGAGAGAAAATCTACGAATAATTTTCTGCATACCATGAAAAGAATACAAACCCTCGAAAAGTTGAGAAAAATTCTTTACATTTGTAATTTTTTTTCTTTTTTGTCCTCTTTTTAACTTTATTTCCTATTTTTTCTTCCTTTTCTTAATTTTTTATTATCATCTTTTAAATTAATTTTATCTTATTTCTTCCTTTCAATAATTAATTAATTCTGGTCAATTTTTTTCTTTTTCCGTTCCCCTTTTCCTTGATTTCATTTCCTCTTCTTTTTTTTTACACATTTTATCGGTAGCGGATATTGACTCACTATGAGCTAGGTAAAAAATCGTAAAATACGATATCGTTACGTACTTCATCGCAGTCGGTTACGACAGAAATCGTTAATAATAAATGGATTGATTGATTGATTGTTTGGCTTTTTTATGGCGCAAGAGCATCTGAGCTATACTGCGCCATAATAATAAATGGAAATGAATTTATTATTAGTGGTTATCCCATCATTAATATCGCGATGAAAATTATTAATAGCAGTTACAAGGTATTGTAAGTTATTTTATAATTAAGAAACTGTATTCTGCGTAATTAAAAACTGAGTTTAACCCAATTAAAAAATTAGAAGAAAAAAAAACAGAATTTTCGTTGCTGAGAAACTAAATACTGATCCATTAAAAACTGACTAATCAAAAAAAAAATTATTAATGTTTAAAAACAACCATGTCTAAAAGTTTACATAAACAATTTCTTGATTGTATAGCGGAGAACTTACCCGGGAAATATAATAAAAAAGTGTTCAGCAACCGATAACTTCGTGGCGATAATTAATACTACATTTGAAATAAAATTTAAATTGAGTTATTAGAAAGAAAGCGAATACATTACTGAGGGGGCGGGGTGATGTTGTTTCGCCTTTACCCCTAAAAAAAAATGAAGAAAGAAAGACAGGCAGATAGATAGAGAGAGAGAGAGAGAGAGAGAG
>QLNU02015003.1:2355265-2379054 GCA_006491805.2 Dysdera silvatica
GTTTTGATAGTTGAATCGACCGATTTTTTAAAGACTTAGTGCAATATGACCTTTGCTATCCTTGCCCCATAAAACTCAATCAATCAATAATAATAACTGATTCCACATTCGTTGATTTCTGTATCAAAAAGGGGAATAAACTGAGAGTAAATAAAGTATGGTATTTATGTCAATTACGATTGATCTTGTCCGCCTACACACACATATATGGCTCAAAAATGTCTCAAAACGTTATTAAATGATATGTGATGTTTTGTAAATGTTAATGTTTATGTCATGTGAACTTACAAGTGAAAAGGACTAGGATTTGCTATGCAAAGATGGCCTGGGTTCCGATATGTATTGTAACCTAAAAGCAGCCATATTTATCAGATACAAAACTTCCCTCTGTAAAATAATAATAATAATAAATACCGTTTTTCATGGAGTTGATGGAGGCATCATGAAATGGATAGAAACATGATTAAATGGATAAAAAATTTAAAGTGAAAGCGATGATAGTATGGTGAAATCGAAGGAGACTTTTAAAATGAAATTGATGGAAACTTCCAAAATGAAATTGATAGAGGCTTTCACGGTAAAATCTATCAAGATTTTAAGTCGAGATTTATCAAGATTTTAAGGCGAAATCTATCAAGGTCGGGGAAGACTTCGCACGCCAGGTACTTGGAGGACGGAGACTTGTCCTCTTTCGATGCAGCACTCTTGGCGCTCCCGTCTACGTCTTACTTCTAATCAACTCCAGGACAGTTTTAGCCTTTTTATTATTATTATTATTATTATTCTCTCTCTCTCTCTCCCTCCCTCTCTTTCCCTCTATCTCTCTCTCTCTTGTAGTAATATGTTTAGCTTTCATTATTGACAAAGAACTTCTGTCTGTACAGCCCCTGCATTACAAAAAAATCAAGATTTTTGAGATGAAATTCATGGAAATTTTTAAGATGAAAGAGGTGGATACCATTATAATGAAATTGATGGATACTTTTGTGACGAAATGAACATGAAATTGATGGATACTTTTGTGACGAAATGAACATGAAATTGATGGATACTTTTGTGACGAAATGTATATGAAATTGATGGATTCTTTTGTGACGAAATGAATATGAAATTAATGGATACTTTTATGACGAAATAAATATCAAATTGACGGGGTATTTGATTATAAAATTGTGATAGGACTGGTGAAACTGATAAATTTTTATGATGAAACTCATGAACAGTTTCGCAATGAAACTTATAGACATTGGGGAAGAAGTGACGATTAATATATTGAACAATGAGATTCATTAACAGCTGAAATACAAGAACGTGTGCAACAATATTTACATAATAGCAAAGACGTGATATAACGGAACCATTCATAATTAAAACATTCATTAGCATAATCTCCCTTAGTGCCACGTAGAGTAATGTGTTTTAGCGCGTAACATTTTGAAAAGTACTCTAACATATTTCCCAAATTCAACAACGTCATAAAGTTTTAGGAATAAATTTTGCAGTTATCCACACTCTTTGAACTTCTCCTGGAAATTTGGGTACAGCCTCGAAAGCAAGTACACGTATACTCAAAAAAGCTCTTAAAGTACTCACTCTTTTTAATACACGTGTACTCAAAAAAGCTCGTAAACTACTCACTCTTTTTAGTGCACGTGTACTCATAAAAACTCGTAAAGTACTCACTCTTTTTAGTGCACGTGTACTCATAAAAACTCGTAAAGTACTCACACTTTTTAGTACGCGTGTACTCAAAAAAAAACTCGTAAAGTACTCATCCTTTTCAGTACACGTATAATCAAAAAAGCTCGTAAAGTACTCATTCTTCTTTAGTACACGTATACTCAAAGAAAGCTCGTAAAATACTCACTCTTTGTAACTGCATTGATACTCCAAAATGAAAGCATCAAACAAGAGGTATTAGTGTCGTATTTCCACTGGTCTCTTTCATAAACATAATTTGACAAATTTGAGCACATTTACATAGCACATTTCTTTCGTTGAAAAATTTGACACATTGTATTACGTAATACATGTGAAATCCGTTTCATCATGTTCATTTCTTTATTAACTTTCCTGTTACGTAACTTGCTGATTAGCATTTGTTATACTAATTTTTTTGGATTAAAATTTCTGATTACACATGCTGACTCTCAGACATTCTCCTGGCTCGGATTTTTATAAACAAATAATTTCACAAATTTTTATCCAAGTGTGTATCATAATTACATCAAATAAGGCCCATCAAAATCCCAAATAACAATAATACTTCTTACTCATTAATTCGTAAAAACGAACGTTATTAATATATTAATTTAAATTTAAAATATACTATAATACAAAAAGAATATTATTAATATATAATTTAAAATTTAAAATATATTATAATACAAAAACGAATATTATTAATATACTAATTTAAATTTAAAATATACTATAATATAATACACGAATATTATTATTATATTAATTTAAATTATGAATTTAATAATATTATTTATAACGTATTCAGTCTGTTTTTTTACGTCTTTTTGTATCTTTCTACATTTCTTACTGCCAAAGGTATGTAACAACCCAATTCTTTAAAACAGGCATAATTCAGAACTATAAAAAATCTACCTCCTTCTCTTGTCAACATCCCCGCATTCTGGAAGAGAATCTCGTAACAAGCTTCGGCTTTATATTCTCTTCCATTTCTAACCTCAAAACTTAAAATAATTTAATATAGATCTTCTCTTACATTTCTATAATTTTTATACTGCTCAAGCTATGTATCACGAAATATTGTATATCGGGTTGAATAAAAATTTATTATTATTATGACCGTTTTACATTGTTGTGTTACACAGTGTCAAGGAGATAATCACTATCCTCTTGATCTGGAGTTCTTGGTTCAGTTCAAGTCTCACCCAGAAACCTGAGAACTGTCCATATATCTTCTTAATATATAGGCGGTGCCCAGTAAGGCAGTTTTTTGTAGGTCTGTTGTCGTTATGTCAGTAATGTCCAGTTTTTCTAGGAAGTTCTTTAAATTAGGTGTGATGGCCCCCAGTGCACCTATCACAATCGGGATGACTGTTACTTGTTTTTTCCAGAGTCTATTAATTTCTATTGCAAGGTCACGATATTTGGAGATTTTTTCGAATTCCTTCTCTTTAATTCTGCTGTCACCTGGTATTGCAATGTCGATGATAAATACCTGTTTTTCCTTCACCAATGTTAGGTCTGGTGTATTGTGTTTTAAATGTCTGTCTGTTTAAAGCCGAAAGTCCCAAAGGATTTTTATTTGAGCATTTTGTGTAACTTTTTTTTTTCATGTTCCCAGTAGTTCTTGGTTACCGTGATCTCATAAGTTCTGCAGATATTCCAGTAAATCAGGGTAGCCACTCTGTCATGTCTTCTTTTTTTTTTTTGTAGTCTGATTGAGCTATTTTACTGCAGCCACTGATTAAGTGGTCGACTGTCTCATCGTTTACTTTACACAGCCTGCATTTACTGCTCGTTTTGCCTTTGGATTTTTGATGTCATCACGTTTGTTTGCAGTGCTTGCTCTTGTGCAGTAAAGATCAGGCCTTTGGGTTTTTTTTTAAAAGTTCACAATTGGAGCCATCTCTAGTTATGCTGACGATCGACTTTTTTCCTCAATTTCTTTCAAACATTGCCCATGGAGGGGGGTTTGTTTTGTCAATTTGTGCGACGTTTTTGAAGTTCATTTAGTTTGAAGGACTTCTTTGAGTCTGAAACCTTTATTAGCTTTCTTGAAGCCACTTCCATTAGGAGCTTCTCCTTACTTTTATTTATTCATTGAGACCTCATTTTAATTCTTCAACAGTTTGTTTAATTTGTAAGAGGCTTCTTCTTCCTTCTCTCCTCGGTAAGTACAGTCTATCTATGTCACTCCGTGGACGAAGATCATGGTTTATGGTCATTTGTTTGTGTGTTTTTCGGTCTAAGTTATCCAAGTCGATTGATGTCCAATCAATAATCCCTGCCGTGTATCTTATTACTAGTATGGCCCAGCTGTTTATGGCTCTACTGGTGTTTCCGCCGTTCAATTTTGATTTCAAAATTTTTCGTATGCGTTTCATGTACTCTGAGCATGTGATGACTTTCATATTACTGTGAATGATTTCATCTAGTTCTACCATGCCCAAGTACTTGTAATGCTCTTCGTTGGAAAGTTGTTTGATTACTTGCTCGTTGCCAAGAATTATATCTTCTGTGTTTTCTATTTTTCCTTTTTTTTTATTGTGATCGTGGCACATTTGTCTAGGCCAAATTCCATCTTGATATCTTCACTAAAAATTCTCACCGTGTTTAATAAAGACTCCATTTCCTTTTTGGATTTTTCCAAATAGTTTTAGATCATCCATATACAGTGAGTGTGAAATTTTCCCCATTTTGTTTTGATATTTCATATCCCATTCTTGTATTGTTCAGGATTGTTGTTAATGGGATCAATGCAAGTGTGAATAAAAGGGGTGATAAAGATTCCCCCTGGAATATACCTTTTTTGGATCTTTACCTCTCTTAAGAGTTCATTGCATACATACAAAGTTGTTTTCCATTTATTCATGGTCTGGCTTGCTAATTTCACAACACTGGAGCTAATTCCAAGCATTTCTAAACATTTTGTAATCCAGCTATGTGGGAGTGAGTCGTATGCTTTTGATCAATCCATGCTAAGGAGGTGTTTCTTTTCCTCATTTTAACATTTTTGAGAATCATTTTATCTATAAGCAATTGGTCTTTAGTTCCACGCGAGTTTTTGTAATTATCTTTTTGTTCCAATGGGGAGAGTTCATGTTTCCACAAGTATTCATGGATTGAGTTGGCAATAGTACTAGTAAGAAGTTTATAGGTTGTAGGTAGACAAGGAATTGGACGGAAGTTGCTAGGAATGGGGCCTTTTGCTTTCTCCTTTATGATGAGGTATGTTTTACCCGTCGTGAGCCAGTTTTCTATTTTAGCTGTGTGGAGGATAGTATTGAAATGGGCAGCAATTCTCTTATGGAGGCTGGTGTTTAAGCCAAAAACCATGTACTTTATCAATTCCAGGTGCACTCCAATTTTTAAGTTTCTTTGCATGTTTTGTGAGCATTTCTGCAGTGATCATCAACTTGTCCATCTTCTTTTATTTAAACTTCTTTTCGGCTTCATTTATCCAGTTGGTATTTTCATTGTGTTGTGATGGATTTCCCCAAATGGTTTTTCCACAAGACAAGGGTTTCTTTCTTGTCAGGGCAATTCACAGGCTTCCTTTCCGGATTCAGCATTTTTTTGTAAAAGGCGTGTTGGTTTTTTCTGAACAGTGTGGTATCTCTAAATTGGGCAATTCTATTTTCACATCTTACTATTTTCTTTGAGATTGCAGTCACTTTTTATTTCAGGATTTCGCTGACTTCGGAAATTGATTTTGTGTCTAATTCCAGTCGTTTAATGAGCTCTCTCTCTCTTGACACTGAAGTTCTTTAGCCTTCCCTCCTTCAAATTTTCAAGTTGCTTAGGTCTCGCCTCATTATGGATATCTTCTTTTCTAGTCTGAACTTCCACTTAGGCTTTTGGAAATGTACTTTATTTCTTCTGTCCTGCTTAAATCCCAGTTCTGATGTAACTGTGAGTGCAATGCAGTAGATTAGGTTGTTAATTTCTGTTAAGTTACGTGTTTCAAATGTGAAAATAACAATGTTTACATCCTTCAGTATTTCATCCAGTTTATTTATTTTTGTATGTTTCAATTATTATTATTATTATTAACTCATTTGCTTGTATTTGTGACTTTCATTTCGTAATCGTATCTGTTTTATTGTTTATAACACTTCGCGTCCCATTGACTGAATGTATGGACGTATGGTGTGAAACTCCAATCTTGAATACCAAGAAAAATAGCTGTTCGCGAGCTTACCACAGTTCAGGAGTCACGTCAACCTTTCGGTCCCATCTCACTTGACCCGTTGCCATTTTGAAACGGAACATCTAAACCAGTGTTTCCAAAATTGGGATCCACGGGGGCCCATCAATGGTCCGTAGGGGTTTCGGGAGATTTCAGAATTAAAAATGATGAAATATAATACGTTAAACAACAGGGCTTGAAAAAGTGAGAGTTCGTGGCAAAATCTTGAAATGGACACTAAAATTTTTGAAAATGGCATTCTCACTTATATCTCCATACGATTTAATAAATCTATACATACATGTAAAATGTTTATGCCAAGTACCTGTAATGTTTTGTCAATAATGCGCGCAGTGTTTACCTTGTAACTGATTATGGCCTGTAAAATATAATATTATTAGCGAGATTTTGTAATCTTAGTTTATGAAAATATTTTTTTCCGGGGAAGCAACTTCCCAGACCTCCCACCCCCGATGTCCCGCAATAAATAAAGAAATGTTTGCAATGGTTGGTGAGCGAACAAAGTTTGGGAAACACTAATCTGAACGAATAGAACTTTCTGATTTGCAAGATCATGTGTTGTTACATTACATCTGTTCCTTCTGTTATTCCATTCCATGTAATCGTATTCTGACGTCATAATAAGCAAATTATGATGTCTTAGCAAGATATATCTTGACTCCACAGTACGTAATGTTCTGAAGTTAGAAGGTAGAATAAATTTATTTAACCTAATCACAATGTTGGTGATATATATTCTGTTACATGGTAATCTTGACGTTACACAGATATTCGTGACGTTGAAGTTACAGATGTTAACTGTTGATTAAGTTAGAAATGGAGAAGAGCAGAAAGCTACAGATTGTTACATGGCTCTCCTCCAGATGGCTAACGTATTATATAAATCATTTTTTACAGATTTGTCGCGTTGATAATTTTAGCTGCATATTTAATAATTTGATGAAGAAGAGAATTTAAAGTTTGTGTTGCATCATGGCATACTATACTGACACCATAGCGAGTCATATTATGATGTCATATTCCGAAGCCATTATGTAATTTTCTGTCGTCATAGTAAGTCACATTCTGAAGTAATATTTTAAAGTCATAGCAAGTCATGTTTTGACGACGTAATAAGTAGTATGATAACGTCATAATAAGTAATATACTGACGTCGTAATAAGTAATATGTGATGTCATAATAAGTAATATGCTTACGTTAAAATAGGTAATATGTTAACGTCATAAGAAGTAATATTATGAAGTCATAGTAAGTAAGACGATGGTGTCATCAAACCTTGTCAATTGCTGGCTAATATAAATCCATGGAGCCAACAAAAGACGAAAACTAACCTCTGTTCCCATTAAAACAGTTTCTTAACATCAATAATGCGCAACTATTCATTTATCCAAACGTGAATCTGAAAAATGTGTTAAAGGGTTATTCAACCCGTTCCGAAAAGTGTTCCGTTATTTCTGGACGAAGGCAATTGAAGACAAGACGTCGATTTTGATCGGCATCGATAATTGCCAAGCTCGTCAATTGCTCTTGCCAAATTCAGAAGTAAAGAAAAAAAAAAGATCATTTCGCTTACCAAAAACCTTATCAAATACAGTGGAACCTGGTAAGTTGACCACCTAAATAAAGCGACCACTTTTTATAAGGGAGAATCAGTAGGGAACTTATTTATGCCCATATCAAAATCTATCGTGTACATTGACTGACTTTAAATGGTGGCCATTGCAGTCCAGTCCCAAAGGTGGTCACTTTAGGCAGGTTCTACTGCATACTAAATTACTCATTCCTGTTTCATTTTGGATGCAGAGATTGATACAGCGATTCTTCGCGTTTGATGTAAAGAGGCAGCTAAGATCTTAACTGAACACATCAAAAAATTCTTAAGGGTTTGACTTACAGTTTGACCACTGACTTCCTAATGTTGTCGCAGTAGTAACGCGTTTAGCCAGCATTTCGTTAACCAGGTTTCGACCCCCCACGGTGCCCCCCATGAAGAACACGTGCGTTTATCTACTCATTGTAGTCCGAGGTTTTATTCCCTTATTAGCATACTTTCATATTCCTCGGAAGACTGTAAATTCCGGCTCAGTGTGACGTCTGATATCCTTGCGCCGTAAGAACACAGTGAGAACACCACAGAAAAACTCGTGGGTATTAACACAGTAAATTCATCCGCGTGGATAATCCAATAGCATTAACTGCCATTTTTTTTATACAGGGTGTCCCGAAAATCAGGCATTACATGTATAAAGTCACGTACTCGTCCAAGCAAGAAAGAACGATTCTAAAAAATTAAATTCTTTGAAAATGGGCTTCTAAAAGACATGGAAACAGTGTAATTGAGGTGGTTAAAATATTAAGAGCCATTGTGCTGGTTTGTGTACTTTGTGGCACAATTTATTACGGCACAATTTAATCTATGGGCTATTTGAGATTGGACCGATGGTTTAGCGTTACGTCTAATTTACTGTATATTTACACATATTCAAGTTTACTAAGTTGGGGGACACGTATCTAATCCAATGAGGATAAAGAGGACAGTCATAACTATTGGATGACCAGCGTAATTTGTTAAATAATGAGAGATCGGCAACACTGGGTTTCAAACCCGGGTTTTCTACACCGCGGGTGAACAAGATTTCCTTTTGCGGTTGACTGATAGCCAATAAATTAATCGCATTAGTTGTTTGTCTTGACATCACATCTGAATTATACACTAAAGGCAAAAGTAGACATGCAGAACTAACGAAAACTAACAAAAAACGAACATAAACAAATTATATGGATAAAAATATTTGTTGTAATGTTTCAGCACCTTTTTTATAGTGCCGGACTTATGGAATGTATTGCATAAACACTACACACACACACACACACACACACACACAGCCGCCCTATCAGATGACCTTCCAATAATATACGATAAAATTCCAACGACTGAAATCAAAATAACTGTCGAAGATACAACACTTCAGAAATGGAAGGAATTGTGGAAGCATTCAAAGAACGGCAGCATAGCAAAGAAATTTTTTCCAACCGTCAGAGATAGGCTGAATGCAAACCATCTAGAACTCTCTTACAAGTTAACCCAGTTGCTAACTGGTCGTGGAAGGTTTCGCCAATACTTTCAAAGATTCGGTCTGCTAGTATCTTCTTCCTGCTTCTGTGACGCAACTGTTGAGCAAACAGTGGAGCATGTTATTTTACACTGTCTAACACTGGAACCTGCTAGAATTAGCGTGCTTAGGAAAGAGACAATATACGGCGAACCATGGCCTCTTGCACTTAAAGAAATGGTTTCTAAACGGTTTTTCGGTGATTTCATGGATTTTTCTTTTCTGCAAACGACTTCATGTCGTTCTCCTCACTCTGGTGCGAATTCCACAAATCAAATGGACTTTTATTAAGTCTTAAAAGCGGTTTATATCAATTATATTATCTATTTTGTACAGACAGTATTTGTATGTGTGTGCGTGTGTGTGTGCATTTTTTTTCCTATATTTTTGTAAATGTGCCATAAAAGTTGCAAAGCGAGAACATCAATATATGTAATATTTAATGGTGCACGTTGAATAAATACTTTTTCCTCTGGAACACACACACACACATGCACCTTCAACTATAATTATTTCTTATTTCACTATCAAATATCTTATACGTATGTAATGCACGCTAGTTCAGCAGCTTTAATATAATTTTAGAAATTTCCAGTGGAGTATTATCACCAGTATAATAAGAGTTATAATGACGGGAGCAGAAGGAGCACGAGGTAAATCATTTCATGTTGAGTTTCTGCAACATCTGTAAGGACTATGGTCGTCTCCGGTTATCAGAACAGTCTTCCGGTTATCAAAACCGTTAATCAGTTCTTAAGAACA
Source organism: Dysdera silvatica (assembly GCA_006491805.2). NCBI lineage: Eukaryota > Metazoa > Arthropoda > Arachnida > Araneae > Dysderidae > Dysdera > Dysdera silvatica. The sequence continues at coordinate 2,365,053 of QLNU02015003.1, forward strand.
TTGAAATCCTCACATAGTATTAGATTTATTATGTAATTGTTATGTTATGTATTAATCTTTATATAATAATAGATTATTTATTCTTCACGTTCCTTTTCATACACTCGTATTGCGATTTATGCATGGCTTTGTATATTATCTTGTGCATGTAATGTATCTTTGTAGATAAGGTTATAAATTATGTGTGTGGCTTTGTAGATTATATTTTAAATTTTAAGTAGCTTTCAAGACTATGTTTTAGTTTTGAATACCCATGTAGTATTCTGTGACGCATAGCCGTACGCAGAAAGTTCATAAGGGGGGTGTTATAGCCTCGATGTGGGGTTTGAGAGACAACTCACATATTCCTATGTTAAATATACAAAATTTCATTGCAATGGGGGTTACAATCCCCATGAACACCCCCCCCCCCGAGTACGCCAATGCAGTGACGTCTAATATAGCATGGTGCTGAAACAGAACGAAACATAGTTCTTAGGTTATTTTTTTCTTTTCCTTTGATGATATTTATGTTAGCATCTGCACTGAATAACAAAAATATAATCTTTTTTGTTGAAGAATGACCCTTGCTATCTTTGCACCATAAAAATACAACCAACCAATAACGAAAGCGTTTCAACGTTCCCAAGAATTAATTCATGAAGTGAAATGTAATTTGAAATATACATGAAATATAAATAGGTAATTTGAAATGTACATGAAATATAAAAAGGTAATTTGAAATGTACATGAAATACAAAAACGTAATTTAAAATGTACATGAAATACAAAAATGCAATTTGAAATGTACGTGAAATACAAACATGTAATTCGAAATGTACATGAAATACAAACATGTAATTAGAAATGTACATGAAATACGAAAATACAATTTGAAATATACATGAAGTACAAAAATGTAATTTGAAATGTACATGAAATACGAAAATGTAATTTGAAATATACATGAAGTACAAAAATGTAATTTGAAATATACATGAAGTACAAAAATGTAATTTGAAATGCACATGTAAAGCTGCAGCCTCTAAACGCTAAGGCAAATAAAATAAATTATTATATTATCATTGAAGTCCAATAAGTTTCGTATTTCTTTAATTTTTTACTATGTATGAATGTAATTAATTATTATACATATATTAATAAGAAGAGGGCTGAAATTAAGCGAATTTATCGGATCATGGTTCAGGCAGAAGTCATTAAAATTTAATAAAGTTAATAAAATAAAGATAAATAATAGTATTTCACTTGTTTCATTTTCTGCCCCTTAAGTTTTCTAACTACAACATCAACTACAAATCAATATTTGGGTGCTTAATAGGTTTGTTTGTTTGTTTTGTGGTTTTACGGCTCAAAGACTACAATGGTCATGCTGCGCCGGGACCTACTGTTTTCCGAGGAATCCGAACCTCTTATGGCCTAGGGAACCAAACCCCGGACTACAGTGAGCAGTGCGATCTTTATGAGATCTCTGAGTAAGCGTTCTTTGTACACTGTTGGGAGTCGAACCCGGATTAACGGCGTACTAGGCGAACGCGTTACCACACTGCGCCACCGCAGGGCCGTGCTTAATAGGACAGTATGTATTAGATCAAGTCCCTGATATTTTTTATTTACTTTACGTTGACTCGAAACATCTTACGCAACCACAAATCAGCAAAAAACTAGTAAGTCCATTACAGCGATGATGACCAATATAAACGAGACAATTCTTAATATACGTAAATTCTGTCCCTTATGTCAAGTGTTAGTGTATTACGAATTGTTTTGAAATTGACACTAATATCAAATTGTTTTCCAAAACAATATTTGACCACGAAGTCGGTCAAAGTCACTTTCTTTCTTTCCCCTTTATTCCTGTTTCCATTTCTTGATTTCCTTCACTTTACTTCTAAAACTGAGAATAGGCGGCAATTGATCAAATACCAATGCGTTATATTCAGGGGTCGGCAATCCACGGCATGCGCGCCATGGTGGGGGCACTCGGACCAACTTTTAACGGCAGGTGAGATGATTTTAAAACTAAAACAAAATTCCGAATATGACTGCTAAAATTTAAAAGATTTGTTTTAGTTGTTTAAAATAACTTCCCTGTCTTCCCAGCTCTTAACGGGGAATGTTTCTAGATAGCGGTGGGGGAAATGTACAAAACTGAGTAAGTTTCCTTAGTTAAATTTACTGACCTCTCTTATAAGACTAGTTGCTCCATTCTTAACTGAACCTTCCTTTCTTCCCCGGTGTCTACCTCGACATAAGCACTCATGTCTGCCCATCACACCACCAACATACAAAGCAATATAACATTGTCTGTAGATGGATAGTGTCCGGGGCGGACTGGGCCGATGGGCTGGTGCGTCCTCATAGGACTTGAGCCCTCTGAAAATCCAAGGTAAGCGCCCTTTGAGGGGACTCAGCCCACTCCTGGTTTGTATCGTGAGAAATTAATTCTCTCAAAATGTATGTTAGAAAAGGAAAATTTTCATGTTCATCGTTTTCAAAACTCTTAGAGTGACGAATAGGGACTCATGCAGAAAAAAAAAGATCACGCGTTTGAATTTTGTATTATTAAATTGTTATAAATCATACGTCAATTGTACAAAGACAATTTCAAGTGAAGAAATTCTTTTAATATATACAACAAAATATTTAATTAATTTTTACATTAATAGTTGGATGGTTAAATAAGTATTCAAATTTTGTTATTATTGGTCAGTAGTATGATAATTCAAAAATTAGGGGGGCTCATGTATACCTTCAGTGGTTTTAAAGAAGACCATGGGATACGGCCTTAAAGAAAATAACGTGTTTTGATATCTAATAGGGGCCTGAGCCCCCTTGATTCCCCCCCCTCTTTTCTGCGCTGTTGCTATAGGCTAGAATATGGAATGAAACTGCAGTATTATATCATCAACAACACTACTAAAACTTTATCGAACTCAGCAGCTTGTCATTTTCAATCTTTGACACATGCCTCTTCTCCTCTTTAGTATACACGATGGAACCTGGTAAAGCGATCACTTTGGTAAATTGACCACCTGAATGAAGTGGTCACTTTTTATAAGAAAGAACCCGGTAGGGGACTTAGTTATGCCTATATTATATAATATATATACATATCTATATCAAAATTCCAGCGTATAATATACATATCTATCAAAATTGCTGTATATACATATATCTATATCAAAACCAGGAAGTTAAACATACATATCTATATCAAAATCTGTATGTATAATATACATATCTATATCAAAATCTGTATGTATAATATACATATCTATATCAAATCTGTATGTATAATATACATCTAATATCAAAAATCTGTATGCAAGAATATACATATCTATATCATCAAAATCTGGTATGTATAATATACATATCTATATCAAAATCTGTATGTATAATATACATATCTATATCAAAATCTGTATGTATAATATAGTTATCTATATCAAAATCTGTACGGGAGTATAATACATATCTATATCAAAATCTAGCAAGGAGACATACATATCTATATATTTTAAAAATCTGTATGTATAATACATATCTATATCAAAATCTGTCTTGTATAGTGATCACCTATCTATGACGACCAATGCAGTCCAGTCCCAAAAGTGGTCACTTTAGGCAGGTTCTACTGTAATTTCTTTCCATCTAATTCAATTTATTTACTGGATATCGTACTTAAAATTCCAACATAAAGATTACCACGACGATGCCAAGATGGCAAAGGGAATAAAGGTTTGAGAGAGCTTGACGAAGGGCTTCCACTTCCAAAAATGTTATTTTCCTCTTATATATTTCTCTGATACATTTAATAGAATGTTATTATATGCATACAAATATATATATAGATCGATATTGTCATGTTGGTCCCTGTCACCGGATTAGTTACTAGATTTGGGAAACTTCCATATCTCAGCATAGGCTGAATTTCCCCACCTAATGCTTTATAGATAAAATTAGTAGGTGTGCCATGTAAAAAGCGTTAAAAATTAAATATTATGCAAATAAACTTTATACTAACAATTTATGTCAACACAGAAATTAAACTTACCTTCATTTTGTATTTATATATTTATATCTACTATAAAACAACTTTTTCAGTATCGTCGAGTTTAGAAATTTTTATTTTTGAGTTTCTTAGAGATTCTCCCACAAATGCTGTCCGTAAGTGTCTGTTCCTTGTGGTTTTTTAGAAAAATTGTCCACTGCCATAAGCGTAGAGTCATATGAGCGCGTGGTGTCCCAGCTTACCCACTCAACAATTTAAATAAAACGAAATTTAATATATATATATATAAAAAGTTTTCCTCGCCCATTCTTGGCGGAAACAGGCTTTGGGACGGGCAGAGCGCCATGTTCCCAAGCCTCTTTTTACATCACTTCTTAATGTGCCATGTCTAGAAACTTCCTGACAATGTGACACGTGTTTAGGATTGTGGCTTTTTGTATTTCAATGTAGGTGTTTGGGTCAATGTTGAGTATCTCCAAATTCGTCGCAAGCGTTTTTGGTACTATCCCTGTTGCTGAGATGACTAACGGGATGATGAGGATCTTTTCCATACCCCATATATCTCGTACTTCATGTCTGAGATCTTGGTACTTGGTGATTTTCGTTGTGTAGGTTGTCTGTATGTTATTGGTGTTGGGTACTGCTATGTCGATTAAGTACGTGGTCTTATTCGATTTATCGACGAGGGTTATGTCGACGGGCGATATATATATTGTAATGTGTAATATGCATATGTACTTAGGCCTTCCCCAATAATTTTGATAACTTACACTACGACCATTGCACCTGATGTTGGGCAGAGAATGAAATGCAATGCAAAAAAAAGGAAAAAAATATCTGCAGGTAGTTCGTCGCCACATGCAATAGTTGATCTTGTACAACATAATTCTTAAGAACAAATATATGATTAATTAATAAGAGAGATAATTAATCAGTAAAATAGATAACTAATCAATAAGATAGATAAATAATTAAAGATAGATAAGTAATTAAAGATAGATAAGTATCTAATAAATACTATGACTAGTATGAAATTAAATGCAACTATTAAAATTAGTAGTAAATTTAATTCTCTTGTACAGATTAGTAAAACCATTAATGCCATTATTTATTTAGATTAATAATAAAGATATTTACATTAATACGAGAAGATTTATATAATTATTCAATTATTAATAAAATTATATTGACTTTCTTGAGAAAGTCCTGCCAAGGTGCAATAATATTGCATTTGGTCCCCATTTACACGATCCTGATTATAGCAGGAACACTTGCCGATTTCTTTCTATAGATCCGTAGCCCGGGGTTTGAATTTCTAGGTAAAAGAGATCCGGATTCGTCGTAAAATTACAGGTCCTGGTGTAGTATGACCTTTACTATCCTTGCGTAGCAAAACATTTGCATTGAATTACGTTGCACTGAATTAAATGTACATTGAATTACGTTGCACTGAATTAAATTTACATTGAATTACGTTGCACTGAATTAAATTTACATTGAATTACATTGAATTTGCATTGAATTATATGGAAGTTACATTGAATCTACATTGAAGTTATATCGAATTTACATTGGTTACAGTGAATTTACATTAGTTACAGTGAATTTACATTGGTTACAGTGAATTTACATTGAAGTTATATTGAATTTATATTGGTTACAGCGAATTTACATTGGTTACATTGAATTTACATTGAAGTTATATTGAATTTACATTGGCTACAGCGAATTTACATTAGTAACATTGCATTTACATTGAATTACATTGAATTTTAACAAAGTTTAACATCAGGTCTAATTTCCCTAAAATCCCTAATTCAAGTCCAATTTTAAGTAATTGCATGCTATTAACTAAAATTATACTTTTTTAAATACATTGAATGAAAGTTCAATTAATTACTTACTTTATAAATAAGTCCGTTATTAAAGATATGCAAAAAGTTTTTCTATTAAGGAGAGATAGATCAGTCCTTTATGAAAGGTGCCCGTATCTGGCAGATGTCTGTTTTATTACGTTTCACCATAATAATAAACTTGCTAATAATATTAATTACAAGTACTAATACTCATACCATAATATTTAAACAATTAAATAAATTCGCTTTGAATCAGCTTTCTGTTAACCCATAAAACTGAAAGATTTAAAAATAATTAAATTCGAAACAGAATGTTAAGCTAATAGTTATTATTCATAACTATTAACTTGATCATATTATTGTAATTACTATTATTATTATTATTAGAGTTTGAGATGGGACTATTTAAATATAAAATGAATGTTTTCAAATTCAAAAGATATTTAAATATTTCATATGAAATCTTCGCTGCATATTTTTAATAAATGTATTATAGAAAATTTTAATGAATCCATTATAAAAATTTAATAAATATAAAAAAGATAAAATGTATTTTAATAAATTTAATGTAAATATAATTTGCGATTAAAAAAAGTTCTTTCTCAAAGATCCCCCGATTGTTTCACAATGCCACTAAAAATCAAAAAAGTTAGGACACTATTTCCCCTAAATAGCAGCGATTGCGTTAAATTCTTTTCACAAACAAAAATTTCAAAACGCGTCAAAATTCGAAAGAAAAACGGAATGCACCTGATGTAGGGCAGAATGGCAAAAGCGTGCCAACATCAGTCGGCCTAGTTGGGTACGAGGAGGAGACGGGCTACGTTCCAGTTTACGGCTCACTTGGCGCCAGATCTCGCCGCCTCCGACGTTCGATTTCCCGGGAAAGCCAGCGTGAAACGTCCGTCGTCTACTAGGCCTGGCGATCGCCGTGGGATGGTAAACTAATGGAATTTTGCTGCGTTTGGGGTAATGACAGATTAATTTGTTTATTTAGTAATTAAGAATGGAAATATAATAATTATTTAATTTTAATATTTAAATGGTCGTTATTTTAATTCATCAGTACCTTTAGCTAAATGCAGTGGCGTAGCGCAAAATTTGGGGGCCCCCTATTTCAAAAATCGAGACTCGTATGAAAGATTGAAAAAATTTTACCTTCACTTTCTTGTCAACAATGTGAAATTTTCTAGGAGGTACAAAAACGCTTTCTTTGTGAAAAAAATGTATCACAGTTTTTTTTTGTTCATTTTTATTTCATTTTAAGGAGAAAAAAATCTGATTTTTTGGATAGTTCTGAATAAAATCTGGGGTTCGGAGTAAAAAACGTTTTTTTTTCTGTGAACATCATTATCCGCAAAATCCTCTACTAAAGCATCTATAGCTAAGTGTTGAGTGCAAATCATTTTCGATAGATATAACGCTTTGAGTCGATAGTTTTTCTTGCGACATAGAATTTCATAGATAGTTCTTTATCAGTTTTAATTTGGAAAGCGATATTTCAGCACCAGAAACAGCGAGTGGAAGAGTTAGAAAAATTTTAACTGCTATAGAAACATCTGGAACGCTGGACAGTAGAATATTATTTTTAATTAATAAAAGTTTAGCTAAATTTTTCACTGATCCATTTTTAATTTCGGATATGTTTTTCCGAAAAACGTTTCTTACAACTAGTAATTGCTGAGGAAATTCCAAAGAAAGATTAGTGGAAAATTCCTCAGCGAGTAATTTAGCGGGAGCATACAATTCATCATCATTTTTATGATTGAGATTGTGAGGAAATATACATTCAAATTTGCGCACCGTCTCCTTCATGCTCAAGAATCTGTTGTTTATTTGGGCCAGAATAAGATCGACATTTGTGTAAAACGCGTTGACTTTAAGATGACCAGAATGGCTTAGGCGATGATCTTCACTAAGCTCAGCAACAAATTTTTTCGTCCGAAGTTTTCGTTTTTTAAAAATTCGCTTTCGGTTTTCCACGAGTTAGCTGTTGTGACATCTTTGATTTCATGGAAACTATTTCTATAATTTTTTAAATTCTCTGCAGCTTCTTGGAGCATTTTAGTTGCTTTACACAAATTTTCATCAGGAGATTGAAGAAGTTTTGACAGTAAATTGGTCGTTTGCAATATTTTTAATTGTATTACGGTGTGTAAATATGAATTCGTATCTTTCCATATATATATTTTTAGGCCACTATCTTCATTTCGTTCTTCCAACTTTTTAGATATTATTGTCAAATAGCTTAACGCCTTCAGAATATCTTTGTATCTTAAGCGGATGGCAAAAACAAACGGCATCTTGTCTTGACGACCAGCGTGTAGGACACAACTTGTTTAGTGTAGAAACTTCTCGTTTGCCTTTTTCACAGCTTTGCAAAAATTCCCATCTTTTAATACTCTGGCTAACAAAAAAACTGTATGAAAGCGATCATAAAATAAACTTACTTCAGGTATTTTAATAGCGTTGTTTAGAACCAGATTCAAATTGCGGGCTATATATATGTTGCTTGTTTTTTAATTTTTCGAATTCGTCTTTGTACCCTGGAATAATCGCCACTCATTGCAGCTGCACCATCAAATCCTTGGCCACGGCATTTAATTATGGAAATGCCCTTACTTTCAATAGCATTAATTATTTCCGTAGCCAAGCCCTCAGCACTGCCGTCAGAAATACGAATAAAGCCAAGAAAACGTTCGTTAATTTTCAACTCTGTTGGTGATCCATTGTCATCTACATTTATGGTAACGTACCTGAATATCTGACTAAGCTGGTCTTGTTGTGAAACATCTTGAGTTGTGTCAAATGCGATGGAATAAAAGGAGCCGCGAGTTTCTGAAATAATCTCATTTTGCATTCTTGAAGAAAGCAAGTCAATTAATTCGTTCTGTATTTGAGGACTTAAATGCGTAGTTTCGTTTTCCCACTATTTTCATTAAACAATTTAAACAGACTTGCATCGTATTTTGCCAACAGTTCTATTACATCTAAAAAGTCCCCCCCCTACGTGACTGGCCTATGTGTCCTCTAAATGCCACATCTGATGTGGCCGAAGTAAGAGTGACATCAATAAGACATTTTAAAATTTCTTTCCAGAAATTAATTTCTTGTTTCAAATTACTATCTAAAAGTGTATCGACTGTTGAGTCTTTTTTCCATAAAGCATATGTTACGTATGCTTGCAAGTGGCAATAAGAAATTTCACGCTCTTTAATTTTCTTTGACAATCCCTGCCAATTACTCACCCCGTTAACCCATGCTGAAGTATAATGAATTGCCATTCTATCAGCAAAAAACCAGCAAGGTTCACAATAAGCGGAATTTAACTTTGGCGAATAGCACAACCATATGCGAGAAATTTGTTGCTGATCAGTTGTCTTTTTTTTTTTATGATAAAAAGAATGAGAAAAGCGTCTAATTTTCTCATCACGGGGAAAAGAACTTTCAGGCCTACATGGACAATATAAAATTATACTTCTTTTCAAATCCGCATCGCTAATATCAGCAGAATAATATCCACAATCAGCAGGATTAGTCACATATGAGCAAAATGCACTTACTTGTTTAGACGAAAGACCTACGACATCAGTATCCAAAAAGTTTTCTATTTCACAAGTAGGGTCTACATGAGAAACACTTTCGGAGGCACATGCATTTAGTTGACTGTTTTCATGTAGTTTTGGACAATCCGGGTGGGGGCCATTTTTGTTTTCGCACATTGTAGCATTTTTAATCTCTAGGGATTGACTTACAAAATACGAAGAAACTTTTGGCAATTTTTTCGTCATTTCTTCGACGGCTTTCTTTTTTTCTCGGCACTTGTATTATATGTTCTTTTCCTTAAAGACGACATGCTGTATGAGGGCACAAAACCTTAATAAGTGTAATAAAAAAAAAGGAAAGAACTTTGAAGACCAACAATGATCGAAAAATTATATGCAGAACCATATTACTTATTAATTTTCAGAGTTCGGTAAGTAACAAAAATACGTTAAATGTAAAGACGTTTGAAAGGCATTCAAAACTTCAAATGACGAGCGAATGGCTTTACATGCACGAATTAATGTAATACTAACCATATGCTGGTATAGGAATGTCAAAGTAATCGATAGGGCAAAATATGTTAAGCTTAGCTGAAGTTGTTGCTAATTAAGAAATGGCATCTGGCATATTGTATTATAAACAATTACAGCACCCGCTGCGAGTAACTCAATGTCTTCAGTCTTATGACACGTCTGCGGATATACGAGCTCATCAATTTATAAATGGGATAAACAAGAATTCGTACTCTCTCTTTGAAATAATAAGAACTAAAAGAATTGCTTGCATTAAAGCAATGTATAAGAAATATTTGCATCTTACTAATACAAGAAAGGATTTGATAATTTTAATTTTTTTACGAAATATTTTTTTCCAATTTCAATAGAAAAAAATATCCGATTATTTCTTTAAAATTGCGTTTTTTTAAAAGCAATATATGTATATTTATTAGGCGAATGGGGCTCTGAATTTGCTGCCCCGCACTGCGGGGTTGCTGCTACGCCCTGACTGAATGTCATGAAGATGCAGTTAGTCGTACAGCAGCAGCATTTTTGGTAGCTTTTGTTTTGGTCCCTTTGGGAAAGTAGTTGGCTTTAGTTACTATTTTTATGGAAATGGGTCCAAAATGAAGTGGGTGCAGGGTGTCCCACTAAGACTCATAGGCTTTACTCTTACTTTTGTAAAACGATAGCTACGCCCTTGTTTCACTTTTCCGTCGTTTCGCTTTTTGTGTCTTTAGAGAATTTGTCTGACCTCTTTAACGTCTGTGGTTGTTAGCGCTTAAAGAAAGATTTATTTAACACCGTGTTTCCGAGAACGAAAATCTGACGTTAAACGCAGACAGATACAGACATTTCTTCCATAGTTAACAATTGTTATTGATGTAAAATTTCTTAGAAATATGGAGAGGATCCCCTACGTAAATAGAACATTTATTTCACAGGGAAACTAAACAAAAATGACTTTTTTCATTAGACTGGTGCATTGCAAATATTGGTGCATAAACTTTAGTGGACCATGTACAAATTAAAAAGTTCATAATCAACGTGAAGGTTAAACCTTAAATATCTGTCGCCTTTATTCTGCGATCACTTCTGATAAAGGACACATTATTCTGGAACCTTTATCCGTTTGTAGAGCTTTAATGGGGATAGCAATCGAACGATATTGGTTACATGGGGCGTACGGAATCTGTTATAATTATCAAAGAACCATTAATTTGCACAGGAATTAACCATAATAATTTCCTAAATAAGTAATTTGTGGATACAAAATTAATTCCGAAAAATTATGGACAGCAGAATTGATTGGTAATTACAGTAATTAGTAACTATGGGAAAAGATCGGATGGTAAGCAATTGAAAGCGTGAGGGGATCTCTTTATATAAGTTTGATTCTACATACACCGCTATCGTCTTCTTTCGGATGGTAATTCCAAAGTGGATAACGAACATTCAGACAATAGTTAATAGAATTCTCACCCTTCTGTCACTCTTTCCGTACTGTCCCATCTTTAATGATTGCACATAAATATTCCTTTCATGGACCCCCCTCCAGAATTATATGCTGGGGGGGTGCATCTAGGAAAATTTCCAATTAAATAATGTTGTTGAACTATAGTTTCTTGCAGTCTTCCTCCCCCCCCACCTTTTTTTCATAAGCCAAGGGGGTGCAAGTGCACCCCTTACAGCCCCTCGGGGCGCACCTGGTTCCTTTGCTTGAGTTTTAAACAGCAACGTAGGTTTTCAAAATTCAAGAACACATTGTATATGTTACCGGCAAAGTTTGAAATCCGGTATTCTATAGAATACTTACGCATTTTATAGAATGCCGAAAACTGGCAGGCAATGTATGAAATGACTAATATTTCACACATTCCCTAGGCATTCTATAGAATGCCAAATGATAAATCGACAAAGTATGAAATATGTCTGATCTGAAGCGATTTTCATTCCTGCTACCTGTTGTGTGTGTTTAAAGGGGACCAGTGATGCTATGAATGTTATGAATTTTTATGTTATGAATTATTATGTTATGAATTTTTTGACGACACTTTATGCATGCGTATGCATGCACAAAGTGTCAAAAAATTCATAACTTCTGTGGCCATGCTAGTAAAGATGGTGAATTGGATATTTTGTGCACTCCTTGTTTCAAAACTGAAAATGCTCTCGATGGTAAAATTAATTTTAAAATCAATCTGGAAATACAAGCCAAAAAAATGAAAATGAATTTGGAAAAAAGTTTTCCACTGCTTCTTTGGGAACTACTGCGCGAGTTCCTATTCCTGACGTCGACAAGGGCCAAGGAGATTCGCGCAATATTTTGGCAGTTGTAATGAATGTGACGGAATGTGTCGGTTTCTAGCGACTTGGAACTTCTGAAGGAATTTTAAAACAACTATATGAAAGATCACAATTCACTTTATGCCTAAGAACTTGCTTAGAAAATTTAAGATATTGCTGACCACGAAATTCCTCTGTGGTCAGTTGCAAACGATCAATCCAGAGGAAGCGACCAAGGATTCATCAAATGTATGTGTAAAACAAAGTGCCAAAATACGAAATGTCTTTGCGTGAAAAAAGTGATAAAGTGTAATTCAAAATGTTATTCAAGCCCACCATGTTGCAACAGTAAGTTAAATTTTATTTTTTTTATGAAAAAATTACATTTTTATATTTTTTTAATGGGTGTATTTTTAGTAAAGTTCATTTAGTGACCCTGTTTTACTTTTTAAAAGAAATAAAATTTTTTATTTAATAAAATTCACTTTCTTGGTGCAACAAGTAGGCTCATATTTTAGTTTATTTTCTTTAATAAGAAAAGCATAAATTTTGCTTTGCACAACTTTAATTTTTTTTTACGTATTTTGAATAAAAGTTTTTTAATGGCACTCTTTCATTATTTTTTCAAAATAAAATTTGTATTTTTGAGGAATGAACGTCTTTTAAATAATAACCTTATCGTTTACTTTTTTTTTCATACTTTGCCTAAATAGCATTGGTCATTCTATAGAATGACTAGGTATATATACAATGCCTAGGGAAAATATATAATAATTCTTATATTTCATACTTTGCCTGAAAACTCCAGGCATTCTATAAAATGCCTAGGTATTCTATAAAATGCCGGCGTTTCATACATTGCTAGTAACACATACATTTATATATTACAATGTATATAAAATTTGGTTTTATTTTAAATTATTTGAGTGGGCGGGGCTCGCGCCAAAATAACTTCACGCCTATAGTTTTAAGGCACGAAATAGCTATGGTTCTTATACTTCAATAGTGAAAAATTGCCGAATTATGATTATTTAAAGAAGTCCCTTAGAATGTGCCAACAAATTTGTATCTCAAATCTACCACGAGCTTTCTCCCAACACCTCCAGAACCACAAATTCTGGTACTAAATTCGACATAACCTCTCATATAACTCCTTCAGTACTACAAATTCTGATCCTATGTAACCTCTCACCTCACACAGCTTTAGAACCACCAACTCTGTTGCTAAGTCCACCATGACCTTACACTTCTAAGACCACAAACTTTGATGCTATCACCCAGATAAATCTGCCATGATATCTTATCTGATATCTAACGAAACAAAATATAGGTTTCACCAGGAGATTCCATAACAAACAGTTATTTCGACACTGGCGTAAGGTTTAAAAACACGATTTTTCGGGAGCCAACTGATCCCTTTGTCAAGTGAAGGCAGAATGAAGAGTTCGTGAAAGTCCTAAGCTTATATACCCGCATGTTGGGAATCCCCATCTGACGCCATTTGGTGCGGAGCATTTCCAGCTGGGGAAACCCTCGCCGGGAAATTCTCCGCACCCGACGATGTCAGATGAACACCCCCAACTCGAGGTTTTGCAAAAATCCTGTAAGGTTCTGGTAGAGGTTTTGCGATGTTTATTGCACGACTCCTCAAACCGTAGGTTTCCCATGATTCCAGAAAAAGTCTACTCCCCAGATTCGTCACATTCTGATGTAATATTTTCATCGAATGCCAATCTGGTTCGTGACCCTCCCTGAAGACATGTTCAGCCAACTGGTTTGAATCGTCTCCCCTAGCTACCGCA
>QLNU02015003.1:2379154-2404302 GCA_006491805.2 Dysdera silvatica
TGTTTTGTGATAAAAAGTATGAGAAAAGCATCTATTTTTCTCATTAATGGGAAAAGAACTTTGAGGCCTACATGGACCACATAAAATTATACTTCTTTTCAAATCCGCATTGCTAATATCAGCAGGATAATATCCACGATCAGTAGGATTAGTCACATTTGAACAAAATGCACGTACTTGTTAAGACGATGAACCTGTGACATCAGTATCCAAAAACTTGTCTATTTCAAAAGTAGGGTCTACATGAGAAACACTTTCGAAGGCACATGTATTTTGTTAACTGTTTTCATTTAATTTTCGATAATTCGGGGAGGACATTTTTGTTTTCGCACATTGTAGCATTTTGAACCTCAAGGGATTGATTTATAAAATACGAAGAAACTTTTGGCAATGTTTTCGTCATTTCTTCGACGGCTTTCTTTGTTTTTCTCTTTTCGACGCCAGTTTTATACGTTCTTTTTCTTGAAGACGACATGCTGTATGAAGATACAAAATTTTAATAAGTGTAATAAAAAGTAGGAAAGAACTTTGAAGGCCAACAATGATCGAAAAAGCATATGCAGAACCCCATTCCTTATTAATTTTCAGAGTTTGATAACTAACAAAATTACGTTAAATGTAAAGACGTTTGAAAGGCCATTCAAAACTTCAAATGACGAGCGAATGGCTTAACATGCACGAATTACTGTAATTCCAACCATTTGCTGGTATAGGAATGTCAAAGTAATCGATAAGGCAAAATATGTTAAGCTTAGCTGAAGTTGTTGCTAATTAAGAAAGGGTACCTGGCATATTGTATTATAAACAATTACAGCACCCGCTGGGAGTAACTCGATGTTAAAAATTCCTTTCTTCTCTAGGCTTATCACACGTCTGCCGATATACGAGCTCATCAATTTACAAATGGGATAAGCAAGAATTCGTACTCTCTCTTTGAAATAGTAAGAACTAGATGAATTGCTTGCATTAAAGCAATGTATAAGAAATATTTGCATCTTACTAATATAAGAAAGGATTTGATAATTTAAATTTTTTTACGAAATATTTTTTTCCAATTTCAATAGAAAACAATATCCGATTATTTCTTTAAAATTGCGGTTTTTTTTAAAGTAATATATGTATATTTATTAGGCGAATGGGGGCCTCTGAACTTACTGCCCCCCCCGCACTGCGGGGGTTGTCGCTACGCCCCTGACTAAATGTCATGAAGATGCAGTTGAAGTGTACAGCAGCAGCATTTTTGGTAGCTTTTTGTTTTTGGTCCCTTGGGAAAGAAGTCATTTTGGGGTCCCTATTTTTATGGAAATGGGTCCAAAAATGAAGTGGGGGGCGGGGTGTCCCAATTCCCTAAGACTCATAGGCCTTGCCTACTTTTGTAAAACAATAGCTACGCCCCTTGTTTCACTTTCCATCGTTTCGCTTTTGTGTCTTTAGAGAATTTGTCTGACCTCTTTCAACGTCTGTGGTTATTAGCGTTTAAAGAAAGATTTATTTAACACCGTGTTTCGGAGAACGAAAATCTGACGTTAAAACGCAGACAGATACAGACATGTCTTCCCTAGTTAAGTAATTGTTATTGATGTAAAAATTTCTTAGAAATATGGAGAGGATCCCCTACGTAAATAGAACATTTATTTCACAGGGAAACTAAACAAAAATGACTTTTTTCATTAGACTGGTGCATTGCAAATATTGGTGCATAAACTTTAGTGGACCATGTACAAATTAAAAAGTTCATAATCAACGTGAAGGTTAAACCTTCCATATCTGTCGCCCTTTATTCTGCGATCACTTCTGATAAAGGACACATTATTCTGGAACCTTTATCCGTTTGTAGAGCTTTAATGAGAATAGCAATCAAACGATATTGGTTATAAGGGGCGTACGGAACCTGTTATAATTATCAAAGAACCATTAATTTGCACAGGAATTAACCATAATAATTTCCTAAATAAGTAATTTGTGGATACAAAATTAATTCCGAAAAATTATGGACAGCAGAATTGATTGGTAATTACAGTAATTAGTAACTATGGGAAAAGATCGGATGGTAAGCAATTGAAAGCGTGAGGGGATCTCTTTATATAAGTTTGATTCTACATACACCGCTATCGTCTTCTTTCAGATAGCAATTCCAAAGTGGAGAACGAACATTCAGACAATAGTTAATAGAATTCTCACCCTTCCGTCACTCTTTCCGTACTGTCCCATCTTTAATGATTGCACATAAATATTCCTTTCATGGACCCCCCCTCCAGAATTATATGCTGGGGGGGTGCATCTAGGAAAATTTCCAATTAAATAATATTGTTGAACTATAGTTTCTGCAGTCTTCCCCCACCCACACTTTTTTTCATAAGCCAAGGGGGTGCAAGTGTACCCCTTACACCCCCTCGGGGCGTCCCTGGTTCCTTTGCTTGAGTTTTAAACAGCAACGTAGGTTTTCAAAATTCAAGAACACATTGTATATGTTACCCGCAAACTTTGCCGGTAACATATACAATGTTACCGGCAAAGTTTGAAATCCGGTATTCTATAGAATACTTACGCATTGTATATAATTCCTAAAACTAGCCGGCAATGTATGAAAAGATTCATATTTAACAAATTTCCTAGGCATTCTATAGAATGCCAAATGAGAAACCGGCAAAGTATTAAATATGTCTGATCTGAAGCGATTTCCATTCCTGCTACCTGTTGTGTGTGTTTAAAGGGGACCAGTGATGCATACGCATGCACAAAGTGTCGTCAAAAAATTCATAACTTCTGTGGCCATGCTAGTAAAGATGATGAAATGGATATTTTGTGCACCCTTTGTTTCAAAACTGAAAATGCTATTGAAGGTAAAATAAATTCTAAAATCAATCGGAAAATACAAGCCAAAAAAATGAAAATGAATTCGGAAAAAAATTTCCCACTGCTTCTTTGGGAACTACTGCGCGAGTTCCTATTCCTGACGTCGACAAGGGCCAAGGAGATTCGTGCAATATTTTGGCAGTTGTAATGAATGTGACGGAATGTGTCGGTTTCTACAGACTTGGAATTGCTGCGGGAATTTTAAAACAACTATATGCGAGATCAGAATTCACTTTATGCCTAAGAACTTGCTTAGAAAATTTAAGATATTGCTGACCACGAAATTCCTCTCCGGTCAGTTGTAATTGCTCAGTCCAGTGGAAGCGGCCAAAGATTCGTCAAATGTATGTGTAAAACAAAGTGCCAAAATATGAAATGTCTTTGCATGAAAAATGTAATGAAATGTAATTCAAAATGTAATTCAAGCCTACCGTGTTGCAACAAGTAAGTTAAATTTTATTTTTTATTTTTTATTACAAAAATTACATTTATTATATTTTCTTCTTTAATGCGTGTATTTTTAGTAAAGTTCATTTAGTGACCCTGTTTTACTTTTTAAAAGAAATAACATTTTTATTTAATAAAATTCACTTTCTTGGTGCAACAAGTAGGCTCATATTTTAGTTTATTTTCTTTAATAAGAAAAGCATAAATTTTGCTTTGCACAACTTTAATTTTTTTTTACGTATTTTGAATAAAAGTTTTTTAATGGCACTCTTTCATTATTTTTTCAAAATAAAATTTGTATTTTTGAGGAATGAACGTCTTTTAAATAATAACCTTATCGTTTACTTTTTTTTTCATACTTTGCCTAAATAGCATTTATCATTCTATAGAATGCCTAGGTATTATATACAATGCCTAGGGAAAGTATGTAATAATTCTCATATTTCATACTTTGCCTGAAAACTCCAGGCATTCTATAAAATGCCTAGGTATTCTATAAAATGCCGGCGTTTCATACATTGCTAGTAACACATACATTTATATATTACAATGTATATAAAATTTGGTTTTATTTTAAATTATTTGAGTGGGCGGGGCTCGCGCCAAAATAACTTCACGCCTATAGTTTTAAGGCACGAAATAGCTATGGTTCTTATACTTCAATAGTGAAAAATTGCCGAATTATGATTATTTAAAGAAGTCCCTTAGAATGTGCCAACAAATTTGTATCTCAAATCTACCACGAGCTTTCTCCCAACACCTCCAGAACCACAAATTCTGGTACTAAATTCGACATAACCTCTCATATAACTCCTTCAGTACTACAAATTCTGATCCTATGTAACCTCTCACCTCACACAGCTTTAGAACCACCAACTCTGTTGCTAAGTCCACCATGACCTTACACTTCTAAGACCACAAACTTTGATGCTATCACCCAGATAAATCTGCCATGATATCTTATCTGATATCTTACAGATCATGGGTCTTAAAGTGTTGGATATGATACCATGCCCCCCCCCCCAAATGATATGCAGGGGACCGCATCCAGGAAAAATTCTAATTGAATAATGTTGTTAGACTATAGTTTCTCGTGGATTCAGTCCTTTTTTCCCCCTTTTTTTTTCATAAGCCAAGGGGGTGCAAGCGCAACCCTTGCACCCCCCTCGAGGCGCCCATGCATGATGCTGCATTTGGTGCTGCTAAATCAGCCGCAATCCATTTCTAAACTCTCACCTTAGATGGCTTTAAGACAATGATATTTTTAAAATCGGGATCCAGCCCGTTTAATGCTCTATTGATATGTTCCTTCTCTCTTATCACTTATTGTCCATTCCTTATCCGCTGTCAATTTCTAAATTGTTTTCTCTTTCTAAATTGTTATCTATTTCTAAATTGTTGTCTTTTTCTAAATTGTTGTCTATTTCTAAATTGTTGTCTATTTCTAAAGTGTTGTTTATTTCTAAATTATTGACTTTTTCTAAATTGTTGCCCTTTTCTAAATTGTTGTCCATTTTTAAACTGTCTATTTCTAAATTATTGTCCATATCTAAATTGTTTTCAATTTCTAAATTGTTGTCTATTTTCAAATTGTTGTCCACTTCTAAATTGTTGTCCATTTCTAAATTGTTGTCTATTTCTAAATTGTTGTCTATTTCTAAATTGTTGTCTATTTCTAAATTGTTGTCTATTTCTAAATTGTTGTCTATTTATAAATTGTTGTCTATTTCCAAATTGTTGTCTATTTCCAAATTGTTGTCCATTTCTAAATTATTGTCCATTTCTAAATTATTGTCCATTTGTAAATTGTTGTCTATTTACATTTTATGGTACTAATTGCGTCTAGAAAGAAATTCAGGAGAAATGATTTATCGTACTTCGGGGTACCGTGGTATTAGCTTTTCTTATCCGCATTATTCAATAAACAAGTTAGATTTACTTTATTGCTAATATATAGATGTTGTGTCTATTTACAAACTTTTATGGCAAGCAAAAGGTGTAAAATGACTAATAACAACGTCCAATCGCATCTATATATTTTGTGGAAAAAATAACCGAATTTCAAACTACAGTGAGACAGCATTTTCCTGACTGCATTAGTTTTGACACAGACACTAAGAATGGGCATGACCTTTAAGTGAAATCTATGGTCTGGGAAAGGGATGTCATTTTTAGGCTTAAATAACGCACTATAGGAAAAGTATGTCATTTTAGTTGAACAGAGTATGCAATAGGACAAATACACACATCACTTTCACTTGAAAATGGTATTCTATAAAAAAAAGCATATCATTTTGTATGAAAATGGCATGCTGTAGGGAAAAATATATCACTTTTAGTTGAAAATGACATGGTATAAGAAGAGCATATCACCTTTAGGGGAAAATTAATTGCTGTAGAAAAGTATATATCTCTTTTAGATGAAGATGAATATATACATTGTATATGTGCTATGAGGAAGAGGACGCCACCTTTAGATAGCAGTGATATGTTATAGAAAAAATGTCGCTTTTAAATGAGGTTAACGTGTTATAGAATATGTTATTTCAGGTGAAACTGACATGATAAAGAAAAAAAAACCAATCTCTTTGAAGTCTAAAATCGTTAATCGTATTAATTCGATTAAAATTGATAGAATTTTAAAATTGAAGAGCGTATAAAGCTTTATTTCAATATAGAGATGTATGTTTTTTAATTCACAGTTAGAATAAGTTATTTTAGAACGACGAAACCTTATTAAGGACTCCCTCCCTATAACGAACTCTTTCTATTAATAAATTTTCAGTTCATTCCTATGTCGTTCAGTATTGTAATACAACGCTGGACTACTAATACTGATATGTAATACTTATAGTTTAATACTATAATATTAATGTGTAATGCCTTTCTTTGACAAACATCTAATTCAAGGATTTTAGATTCTTTAGGGTTTCAACTAGGTTCAATGTACCATAAATTTCTGTTCATCATTTGGTGAATTAAATCATCAAACATATCAAAATCAAAATCGTGCACTTTTATAGCAAAACGCAACTGTTTTATCTACAGAAAGTTAATGATAACTACATAGTAATAACATTTATTAGTTATTGCTATGTTATTATTACATAGTTATTTATTACATAGCAATAACAGTCATTTAGCACACACTACGAACCAACCAGTGTTGGAATTTGGGAAATACATAGCCGTACCATGTATGACACATAAGGTATTGTTTATTTATACAAGGAAATGCCAAAAAAATTCACACAGTTTCAGCATTTCATAACACCAACACTATTTAAGATTTTTTTTTTTATTCTACGTAAGAAGACGGAAAATTATCCATTGCTTTTCCTGTCCGGTAGAATATAGTATACAGTCCACAGGAAGGGGAAGATGATCTTAAAGTTATCGGATAATCTCTTACAGTCTTTCAGATGATCGGCTTTCATAACTTCATTAGAGTCGCAAAATGGGAAGATTGGATTATCTCTAATTCCAATTTCATTATGATGCGCTTGTAGATGGCAATGGCCTGTTACCATTCTAAAGTTTGCTGCGAATTCTCTTCTCTGAATCTTTTAGGGGGAACACAATTGGCTACTAATTGCTCCCAAGGTTTTCTGGTAGCTTTTGTCACTCTTACCATTAGCTCAATTTTCCTATTTAGCTCTACTTTGGTTTGTTGTAAGGTTATTGGTTTTCCATTCTGAGGGATAATAGTACTTCCCTTCTTCGCCAATTGATCAACATGTTCATTTCAGTCTGCTGAAACACAATATTCCATACGGTTTTCATAAGATTATTTATTAGTAATTTTGCATCACTGGCGTAGATGATGCATGGCTTCGTATAGAAACTATAATTTTGTTACAAGGGCATACATATATGCTCGATGTGTATACGTCCTCCTTCATATAATATATATCAATGCGAAAGTCGAATTCTTTCCAAATAGGCGTTCATGTATCTCCACTGAATTCAGCAATAGCTATTGCAATACGTTGTTTCGTCGTGTCGTTTACTTGTAATTTATCAGGACGGGTAAAAGCAAAGGTCTTGTCTTTTACTTATTACGACAAAAAAAGGTTACAAAATGTTATTGAGACTTCGTGGTGATCAACGAGTCTTAAATAATAGTTTTAATTCATTTTATACAAAATTCGACGCCCATTAAAACAAGCTCTTTGAGAGCGCTCCAACATTTTAATTAGATGAATTTCGACGCCCATTAAAACAAGCTCTTTAAGAGCGCTCCAACATTTTGATTAGATGAAATTCGACGCCCATTAAAACAAGCTCTTTGAAAGTGCTCCAACATGCACGAATTCCCGAGCTTTTTAACAAAACAATGTATCGTGAATGTCGATGGCATTGCTCACTGTAGCCCGGGGTTTGGTTCCCTAGGCCTTAAGAGGTTCGGATTCCTCGGAAAACAGTAGGTCCCGGCGCAGCATGACCATTGTAGTCCTTGAGCCGTAAAACCACAAACAAACAAATAAGTGAATGTCGACATCTTAAACGATTTTGGTTTTATAAAATGCTAAAATTGTTCATTTCTTTTGTAATCACCCTGTACTTTTAAGAAAAGATAATGGGGAAAGTTTTATCTTGGAGAACGATGGAAACTAAATATAAATAAACAAAAAGAGAAAGCCCCTATCTTCCCACCTATGCCGCATTTTATATTGGAAATATGAACATATAATGTTCTCCCTCCATTGCAGTCTTAATATGGGCCAACTGAATCCCGACGTAGGGCCCAGAAAATCGGGGCCCCAAAATTGGAAAAGTTGCTTATTTGTCATTTTTTTGTGTCATTTTGGGTTTGCTTTATTATCAGGTTATCATAATTATAAGGTAAGTTTGTTGAAGCAACAGATTTTTCATATTGTGAAAAAATTTGGAATTTAAAAGCTAGAACATAGAAACCCTAAAAAAGTTATAGATCCTAGGGGCCCCAAACAGGTCAAAGCAGAGTGAGGGGGGGGACAAAATTTTTAGGGGCCCACTTTCACCAGATAGAACGAAATTCGATCAAAAAAATATATATATTGGTATAAGTATATATTGTGAGTTCAAGGGAAGGCACAAAATATGCAAATAAAAATATTAAAAATAGTTCAAATTTAATTAATTTTTAATGAATTTGAATTAGCTCCTAACATATTCAAGCTTAATTTTATTTCATTTAATGAAAATTTACACAAAATATTTAAATATTTTCAAGAAAATTCGTAAAATATTAATACAAATACGATATAGACTTAGATATTTAGAACATCAACTGTACAAACGCAAAAAAAAAAGTTTAATTTTGCTGATGTGATCAAAAAAAAAATCGTAAACCCATTTTTAAACGTAAAGAAATCATGACCATTTCTGATCTCATATTCAGGAATAAAATTACGTGCCATTGCATTGTTATAAATCGTTTCTATTATTTTTTTTTTTTTTGGTGTTATTTGCAATCCTTAAAAAACTACATAAGTCTATGTAGACGTATATGTGCGTACATAAAGCGCATGCATTTAGCATTAATTTTAAAGACATTTGAAATAGACCTACGTTTTCCATTTGCCCTGGGCTTATAATTATCTCAGTGTGACCCTCCCCCACTGTGTTTAGACGGTTCTGCCTCCCTCATATAAGCCACGCCCTTTATTAGTACGTTAGTCTAGAGATTCATCTCCAACCTGTATACTCCATTTTTCTTTCTCTTTTTTACAAAAAATTCCTTTGCTTCGATGAGGTAGGCTTTAGGGAGAATTTGGGCTACAACTTTCCCATCAAAAATGCGGTTAACCGTATTCGACGCGCAGGTTATACAGCAACCCTTTTTACTCCTGCTTTAGGGGGGGGGAGGGGGTAATTATAGAGGAAGGGGGTTTGCCTTGACCCTTAAGAAGAAACCCCATCTGCCCTAGAAAACGCTGCAGCTGCCGTTACAACCCCGCAATTGACACAATCAAATCATTTCCCTTATAAAGGGTTATTTATTTATTTTTATTTTTTTTAATGTGTTATAGAGCCGCTCTCGTCTTTTCCATCTTGGATTTCAATGTCATTTTTTTTTTTTTTAACCGAAGTACGGATAGCGTCTAGGGTAGATTAATGTATTTTCAGTTCTGCGAATGCTAAGTAAAGTATGAAGGAATGAATCTGTGGGCAAAATTTTTTGAAATTGAAAATCAAGAGCTCAAGAGATAATAATTAATAAAATTAATATTCCGTTCAATAACTAATAAAATTAATATTCCGTTCAATAATTAATAAAATTAATATTCCGTTCAATAATTAATTGAATTAATATTCCGTTCAATAACTAATAAAATTAATATTCCGTTCAATAATTAATAAAATTAATATTCCGTTCAATAATTAATACAATTAATATTCCATTCAATAATTAATAAAATTAACATTCCATTCAGTAATTAATAAAATTAACATTCCGTTCAATAATTAGTAAAAATTAAATTTTATAATTAGATTCAGGATTTTCAGAAATCTCTCATATAACATAGATAATTATGTAATTATTAATTGCAAGTTAATATGCGTAATGCATTTACTTAATAATTAATGAACTTTGAAACCGATGACACAAACTTTGAAACTGATAAAACAAACTTTGAAATGGATGAAACGAATTCTGAAACTAATGAAACAAACTTTGAAACTGATGAAACACTTGAAATTGGAAAATTATTGAGAATTGTAGTCTCTTTCAGAATGCGTAGTAAAGAGTTGACAATAAACTTTTTTTGTAGACAATAGATAGTCAGGAGTTGACAATAAACTTTTTTTGTAGACATTATATTACATTGATGACTATATATTTAATGCGCTGTATGTTTTACGACGAAACTTGCATAAATATGAAGAGTGCAATACGAAGTAAAAGCAACTTTGATATTTTTTTTTTAGCACCTCCAAATAAAGTTTGGTTTGGAAATAAATATTAATGCACGTTTCTTCACCTCATTTTTTTAAAACTTATCACATTGAAATTCAAGTTTTAATATAATAATACATTATTCCCTAAACTTTAATGAAATTCAAAGCTAAACATTATTGCATGCAAACATGTACGAACTTCATTTTCAAGTTCGAAACTTTAAATTCTAAAACGTATTAAGCGAACATTTTTATTTAGTCTCAAGCTGTTCGTTATATAGGGGTCCTACTTTATATTATTTTTCTCTCTACTCACGTCCACAAAATTATCATAAACAAAGTGAAATATATTATCATAAAGAACAAAGTGAAATGTCATTAATTTCCTTAGTTTTTGCGCCTATGTCAGAACAACATGAACTACATGGCATAAATCCAGTTCTTTTTGTCTATGCTCTCGTGGCATATTGCGTCGTTTGCGCTTTTGCCTTCATTATGTTTGCTCGTGCTATCGCGTACTTTCATTTCACATTTATTTTATCATTTCAACATAAATCTATTTATATATTATTGAATACAAAAAAAACTAATTTCCATATTAAATGCGAAGTGCCCTTTGCTCGTGAAAGTATTGTGTAAATTTTTGTATATCTCTGTCTCCAAACGCTGGCTAAAAAGACTAACACAGTGGACATCCAAGAAGACTAACAAAGAAGACATCTAAGAAAACTAACATAGTGGACAGCTAAGAGGACTAACATAGTGGACAGCTAAGAGGACTAACACAGTGGACATCTAAGAAGACTAACATATAAGGCATCTAAGAAAACTAACATAGAAGACACCTAAGACTACTAACATAGAAGACATCTAAGACGACTAACATAAAAGACATCTAAGAAAACTTACATAGTAACGTCTAAGAAGACTAACCTAAAATAGTCAAAAAACTGATCTAGAAGATGTCTAAGAAGACTAACATAGTAAAGGTCTATAAGAGACTAACATAGTAGATATCTAAAAAGACTAACATATTGGAAGTAGATATCTAAAATGACTAACATAGTAGATATCTAAAAAGACTGACATAGTAGACATCTAAGAAGACTAGCATAGTAGACGGGCCTTGTGGTGATACTATGGCAATGTGTTTTTCTAGCGTGCGGTTATCCATGATTCGACTCCCAACTGTGCCCTCCCCCCCCAAAAAAAAGAACGCTTACAGACTAAATGCTCACCGTAGTCCCGGGGTTGGTTTCCTAGTCTTTAAAAGGTTCGGAATCCTCGAAAAACCGCAAGTCCAGGCGCAGCGTGACCCTTGCTGTCCTCGCGCTCTAAAACACAAACAAGGCTTGAAACATAGAAGACATCTAAGACGACTAACATAGAAGACATCTAAGAAGACTAACACAAAAGATGCCTAAGAAGACTTGCCGTAAGATAATTTTCCGAACGTAGTGTCTTCCATTGATACATCGCATCATTTACACAAAATAATTAATGTTTATTTCTTTTTTCTTCTTCCCTCAGATTAGATTCCGACCACGAAATGGCGATAAAAATTTATAAGAGCAATGAACCTTCCTTGCAACCATTATGCCTATCTAATAAGCGTATTTCCCACGGTACACATAATGGGTCATTAACATGTCCGTACCTTGGCGATTTTTTGCCAGACACCCTGGCGACCTGGCGACGGCTTGGCAGACGCCACACCTGTAATGTCCATCTAACTTCCTGACTGACGTAAATTAGGGAATAATTAATCGAAAATGCGGCTTAAATAAACATAAAGACGAAAGGAAATTTTATGCCCAGGTTTTATACCCCCTGCGTGTGAATTACGGTTCCGTAAACCCCCTTTTGGTTAACAAGCATATCGTAAAATGCGATATAATCGATTACCAAGCTATTTTCATCGATAAGTTTGTCTCTCATCGATTTGCTCCACGTATGGGCGTGGCTACAGAGAATTTTGATTACCAAAAAATGCCAATACTTCCAAAATGAGAGGCCATTATTTTGCTGTTAGTTATTGGCATCAATCAAGTTCTCAAATTAGGGGTGCTACATTCTTATGTACGTTTACATTACAGTAAAAGAGTAAATTTATTTGGGATTATTGGGGTCAACATGTACGCTATAACCCAAACCCATGCGGTTATTGCTACGGGAGGCGGAACTTAGCCCCGCCCCCTTCTTTCTGTGTAAAATGAAACTTACAAACGGATGTTATTTGCCGCGTATTGAAGTAACGGAGACGAGTTTTTAGCCCCCAAACTTAGAAAATGTTGAAATGTTTTAGAAAAACTTAGAAAACATTGTTAGTGATTATATATGCCGTTGTTTACTGTTTACACCTACCCCTCATAGCTACACGCATCACTATTATCGATTTAAAAGAATGTGGCTACCATTATTATTATTTGTGTGTTTACTTATAATTAGATATTATTTTTATTGTTGTCATGGGTACAAACATAACATGGTAATCAGCTGTTCCCTCTAAAGGGAAAATTGACGAACAATAAACGGAGAAATGTAGTGGAAGCTGTGAGACATATATATATAAAATACCTTTATTATTATTATTATTATTATTTTTCATGTTCTTGGTTAACTACACACGGGCGCGTATCCAGAGAGGGTGCTGCGGGTGCTGCAGCACCCCCCTCTGAGATCAAAAGTTATTATAAAATTTGAAGAACCCACATGCATAAGAAAAAAAATTCGCAAATTGAAAATTTCACAAAATGAAAAAATTTGCAAAATTTGAAGAACCCGCTAAGACGAAGTTTTTTTTTTAATTTAATTAATTAATTTTTTTTGTGTACCGGTCTCTTAATAATACGGGAAGATATGGAAACTGAACGATGAAGATCATGCATTGTGTGGCCAAGGCAGTTGTGAGCTTTACACTAAGGATATATATACTTCGATCATTTACGAAAGCAGTAAATCAATTTTCGAA
This sequence comes from Dysdera silvatica, assembly GCA_006491805.2. Taxonomy (NCBI): domain Eukaryota; kingdom Metazoa; phylum Arthropoda; class Arachnida; order Araneae; family Dysderidae; genus Dysdera; species Dysdera silvatica. The sequence continues at coordinate 2,392,314 of QLNU02015003.1, forward strand.
GAAGGACTGCCAGATGATGAATGGTAGCAACCGATTTTGAAAGTCTTTTCTGGATATTAATATACAAATTAATAAAAATTCTGTGTTAAATTATTGTATTTATGATAAAAGATCAGATTATAATTTTGAAATTATGCAAATACCACACTTCAAATCTAATATGCACATTCAAATATTTAAAAATATTATTTTTAATGATATGTAAAACATACGAGCTAACTGGTAGGAATCTTACACTAAAGTCCTTGGGCTTCTATAATAAAGCAAAAAAAAAAAAAATCTCACAAACGAATTAAATGTCATAGAAGAAGTATTGTGCGTTCGCGCAGACCTGACGCCTGATACCGTTAGCAGACGGGTTAGTCCATTGCAGTTTAGGGAAGGGCGTCTTGCCGAAACTGGTTTTTCGCGCGGGAAAAACCAGTTCCTCCAAGACGGCCTTCCCTAAACTGCAATGGACTAACCCGTCTGCTAACGGTATCACGCGTCAACTGAGCGCGAATGCACAGTACGTCGATTATATGGATTACAGAGAAATAGACGTAATATGCTTTTTAATACTCCTGAAATGTATTATCGAGATAGAAATGCAATTTTTTATCTATACATGCATGGGCGCATATACGAGTAGGCTACTTTTTTTTAGGAGGGGGAACTGAGAAAAATTATTACCTCTTTCTCAAAGCTGTCGAGAATTTTAGTGAATGTACAAGATACCAAAACGCTACAAAAATAATTGATACTGCTTGACAATTAGTAATGAGCTAAAAAGTACCTTATTTTAAAATGTGACTGTAAAACTTTTGAAAGTAAATGCATAGCAGGTTCGGGCAAATAGAATTTTTAAACGACTAGGTGGGGCTCGAGCCCCCTCTGTCCCCATATGGGCGCCCATGCATACATGAACTATCTTACTTCCTCCTTAAATGAAAGTTTTTTAACACAAGAGAAAACAATCACTTCTTTATAACGTATTCTCTCTAAGTATGCAATAAATGCACCTTTTTCAATCATTAAATCTTCAGTGCAAGTGTATGAAGATGGTTTGCTTGGATATCCCGATATTGTACAAACAGAACATACTCTATGGACAGCTAAGTGGCAGAAGAACGACAAGGGGACCTTGCCAATTACCATAACGGATGCTCTAGCTGGATATGATGAAACTATATTTCCTATATAACATATATACGCCCTGTCTAAGATATTAGCAGTACCTCTTGCCTATACAGCCAGTGTTCAGCGAAGTCCCTTGTCAAGACTTAAAACATATATGTGGAATTCTATATCCGAATCACGTCGCATAAGACTGGTCCTGTTATCCGTACATACGGGCATTAGCGTAACTGACCAAGAAATTATTGAAAAATATGCCAAAAATGGAAAAAATAGGCGAATTAAGATAATTTTATAAGAGCATTATTTTAGGTGCTATAATTTAGCTCTATTTTGAATTCTCGTCATTTTATGATATTTGATGAGAATACGTTTTACTTTAAATAAAAAAAAAAATGACTTTATGCAAATCATTATTTTCTCTCCTCAAATTCGTTATGTTTATCTCAAATTTTAGAATTTCAGAAATAACTTTTCTTTCTAATTAGCGAAAACTCTGAAGATGACAAAATCTCAAAAGTAATTTTAACCATGTTAATAATAGTAACGAACCTTCGCCCTCTATCCCAATATAATCCCACCGAAATTAGCTGTATATTAATACGAAATATTAATGGCTCCACCTGGTGGGAATTGTATATATGCTTTTGTGATTTCGAAACGTTCCCCTTCGCAAACTCCTGGATACTCCGCCAACTGCACATGTGAGTTTTGCCGTTCAGCCCCTCCCCCAGCCAGGGGGGCCACCGGGGCAAAAGCCCCTGGCGCAAAATTTCAATACTGGACTGGTGGAACGGAACGCTAACAGGTTTTAACGGGCACAATACTTATGGCTTTGGCAAGCAAGCCAACCATTCCTCCAACTATGTCTTCAATTTGACTCCCCTGGCTTGATTTAGGCCTAACACGTGTAAAATTATGTAAAAAAGGAAAGAAGGATTATGTGTAAAAGTAAACTACTGAGGGAGCAACAAAGAAATTTATATACAATGTGATTGTAGAGTTAAACTTGATAATGTGAGTAAATCCCTTTCGCGTTATATGAGAATACTGGTAAGTTGTATAGATATGTGAAAAATCTTACACTGTTTTATTAGTTCATGCACGATTTTGTACACTTGTATGTTTCATTGATTCGCCTTGGATTTTCAATCTTTTACATAATTAATCAGCGCAATTGGCATGGCAACATGGCTGAATTGACTGACATAATTGTACAATTAACATGAGTGACAACGATGGTTGGGACCTGATGACAATTGAAAATTGATACGCAATGAGTGACATGTAAGCTCACTGGATATTAGCCAGTGGCAAGATCCACCACCTCCGAGGTGGTGGATAGGTTTGGCGTGGGCTTCAAAAGAAGTTGATTGGATGCAAATATGTTATAGGATGACGTCAAACGCATACCATGACAACCTCTACGTCGAAACTGCTGACAAATTTACGCCTTTATCTCTCAATTTAAACTGTCAGAAGCTGAAATAGATAACCAAAAATAATGGGTGTTGGGGGGCGGGGGGCGACCAAAACACTTTGATTCACATGGGTGATATTTTGACTGACGTGGGTGACGTTTTGATTGATATGAGTGACATTTTGATTGACATGGGTGGCGTTTTAATTGACACTCGGGTGCAATAGTTCACTACACGAATCCATGGCTGGGAACACACAAGTGCAAAATCATTTTCTGATTGATTCAGTGAATGGTTTTAACCATCTACATGAGTCATTGAATAGTGGATGAAGGAAAAACAAATTTAATTGCATTTAATAAAAAATAGAAATAAAATATATCGAACTTGAAACAGACATGGAAAAAAATACCGAAAAGAATTCTAATTAGATTTTAATTATATTAATTATATTTTAGTTATATTTTAATTATATTTAATTATATTTTAGTTATATTTTGATTATATTTAATTATATTTTAGTTATATTTTAATTATATTTAATTATATTTTGATAATATTTAATTATATTTTAATTATATTTAATTATATTTAATTATATTTTAATTATATTTAATTATATTTTAATTATATTTAATTATATTTTAATTATATTTAATTATATTTTAATTACATTTAATTATATTTTAATTATTGTTGAATTTTAATATTTGAGATGTTGGATAATGGCGAGTTGAACTAAAACTGGGATTTAAGAGAATGGCAATTAAAAAGATTTCCATGATATGCGCATTCCTGTATATGGTCTTATGTTAATTGGATCGTTAGTATATCAATTTTTTGCCTGGTTTCATAAGCTGATATCAGAGCCGGCGCCAAGAGGCGGGCGAGCCAGGCGTTCATTCTAAGTGGCAGATTTTTAGGGGCGGTAAAATGAGATCATTATAAAAAAAAAGGGGGAAGTCATTTTAAAGCGGCAAAACAAGTGTGCGCCTAGGGCGGCATGACACCTATCGCTGGCCCTGCTTGGTATATATAATGATGATAACTTATTTTGCAGGATTTATTTGTAAACACTTTTATATCATTAAAAAATACACTGTTTTGGTTACAATAATCAATTTTATTTTAAAAATAGAGATATTTATGCTTATTGTCTAAAGTTTATTATCAAAATATATTTGAATTCAGCACATATGCTTTAGCGCATCGTATTAATCACAAAAATCAATAGGTGAGATCATGGGAGCCCATACGCGTACTTCTAGGAGGGGGGGATGAGGCAAATTAACGGGTACTTTTGGGGGCTGAGAAAAATTATTACCTCGCACTTAAAGCCGTCGAGAATTTTAGTGAATGTACAAGAACAAAACACTACAAAAATAATTGATATTGCTTGACAATTCGTAATGAGCTAAAAAGTACCTTATTTTAAAATGTAACTATAAAACTTTTGAAAGTAAATGCGTAGCAGGTTCGGGCGAATCAAATTTTTAAACGGCTAGGGGGGCTCGAGCCCCCCTCTGCCCCTCATATGGGCTCCCATGGGTGAGGTATCTTCTTTAACTGTTCTAATTTTAACGGTTTAAAGCACTGGCGTAGTCGGGGGGGTTATGGGGTTGTAAACCCCCTATTTTACTGTAATTTATATATATATATATATATAAGAACGTATGGAATTATATCTCTGTAACCACCCATTATAAACCTGTCACCTCCCCTATGAACTTCCTGCACTACGTCTATGATTCAATGTGAGATGATATAATAATTATAATTATTATCATCTGAAGCTATTAAAATGACTAATTAAATGAAAGAAATGAGCCAAATACCATATGAACTGTGAATTTTCACAAGCATAATAGTTTAAAACAAAAAAGTCCTTGATAGCTAAACATGTTCAAGATTTATGCCATTCCTTACTGTACCGCTTCCCAAATTTTGACTTTTTTAAAAGTGCAGAGTCCTTTTGGCGTATTTTATGGCGAAAGGTTGGCGCCGGAATATTTTATTATTTACTAAATCACCAAGTTTGATCACTGCACCTTGGCAACCCTGTTACCCGTTTTGCATATTTTAAGATTATATTGCCTTTCACAAGCGCTCTCTGGTGGTGTTTAACAGAATGAGTAAAACATAAAGAACTTCCGTCAAATACAGCTATCATGTCTATTTCATAAACTCCCTATCATTACAATTAGATATATTACCATATATTATATACAACACATATTGAATATATTATTTTTGTATTATATATGCACCAGACCTAACGAAAATTTAAATAACATACTAGGCAATCTCAGAATAGAAACATATGAATAATACAAGATATTAAAATTAATTACATAAAAATGAAATTAGTGTTTATACATAGAAACACAGTTAAATTTATAACATGGAAAAAATATCAAACATTTTATATGGAATCAAAATCAAAATTATTGCATAGAAAAAAAGTCAAAAATATTACACAGAAATGAAAAGAAAAAGAAATAAAAATATTGCATTGAAATTAGATACAACTTATTGCACGGAAATAAAATACGAATTATTACCCAGAGAAACCTAATTATTGCATAGAAAAACCAAATTATTACATAGAAAAACCAAATTATTACATATAAATAAAATAAAAGCTAATATATGATTTCGTTCTTCGATCAATTTCCAGAGGCCTGTCGAAAAAGGTGGCAGAGGAGCCAGTCGCATGTCACCGAGAGCAGATGTCTAATTACATTGCAGTGCTTTAAATCACGTGCTGAAAATTAGACCCGACATTCAGTAAAAATAAAAATTTAAAAAAAAAAAAGGGTTCGGATCTAATTCATATAATTTGAAAATGATGGGTTCAACTTGAACTGATCGAATTCACAACGCAAATTCATGTTATCAGAAGATGTGTATCGATCTGGCAATCCCATCGATGTCTATTCCAATCGATATATATCGACGGATTTCCGATATAATCGTTATATGTCGATGAATTTGCGATTTAATCGTTTCAGGATATGAAGTCATTTTGGGTTAAGATAGACGGCAGACAGGTCATTTTCTTAGCGCCTATTAGGTTATTGTCGTCCGCGGGCGATGTATTCCAGTCACGTCCGAGACGGACAGAAATAGAATACTGATCTGAAATTGTCCAGGCAATCATAAAGAATCGGGAGAAACCGACATCATGTAGTCCCGTCAATTCATTCGCGAAGAGAAATGGACAATTATTTTTTTTTTCATCGCGCGTATTTGATTTATCATGAATTAATAAACAGGGCATATATGGGAACGGCCAAGGCCGATGTCGGCCTTGGATAGCCGGGAAACGATTACACAACATTTTATTTCTTTTTTTTTCCCAACGTGCAATTGTCAGCCTCTTCAATACGACCATCTGCGGTTCAACTACAAATGACCTTCTTAAGGGGGTTGTCGTAAAATGGAGAGGAGAATTAGTAGACTTCCATGGCAGTGAATAACAATTATTTTTGACAGAAATATGGCCGAAACGACAAGTTCCACTTTACGTGGAGGGGGCGAAACTAACGAAAAAAAAAATGTGTTTTCGTATTTTTTTTTTTAGTATTATTTAGTATATTTTATACTTAATATTATTCAGTAGTTTCTATACTTATTATTATTTAGTAGCTTTTATATTTAGTATTATTTAATAGTTTTTATATTTATTATTATTTTTAGTAGTTTTTATATTTATTGTTATTTTAGTAGGGTTTCATAGTACATTGAAGATAAACTTTTTCCGTTTTATATATATATATAGGCTAGTCAATGGATTGAAATTGAATATAAAAAATAATGGAATTAGGGAAAATGGAGAAATGATTTAGACTGAATGAACTAAAAACAAATGGCAATAAAACAAAAATAAATAGTAATTTAAAGCAATTCAAAAATATGATTAAAACTGAGTTGATTGAGGGAAAGATGGAGGAGCGGTGTTAATGCCATAAAATAGGAGCTCTTTAATTCGGCATGCTCGGGACCACGGCCGTGCCGGATTAGCGGTTTTGCCGGATTATCGAACGTTAATATGGTTTTAACGGGAATACCAAAGAAAAATTAATACAGTACAATGATATTTAAAACAAATTGTAATAAGTTGCTGTATAGCAAGAAAAAAATACATATAAGCTTTACTGTTTAAAAAAGTCTCTGATATCCCGTTGCATTCGGATCTCTTCTTCAAAAAATCATTGCGGATTATGCACAAATTTAAGAGTGCTGCAGAGTTCTAGCTTTTGTTGAATTCGGCGAATTTTATAAATGTATTTAATGATTCAGAAGCCTGTTTCCACGAGACTTTAGCTTCATCTGCCAGGGTTCCTTCTTCTTCTTCATCTGATCCCACCTCCTGGACGTGGTCTTCTTGTGGGTTCACAACATTTTGTATAATCTGTTCGTCACTCAGTTCGCACTTTTGTCGATTTCAGTCCAATCTATAGTGTCCTCACGGGATACACCTGTGAAAGGGTTGCTTTGCACAGCTTCTACCAAACCCATGATTTGACCATCACTGGTAATGCTTGGCACTTGATCCACATTTGCATCTTTAGTCCAAAGTTTGCATCAGCACCGCTGCACTGTAGAGTTAGTCACTTCTTTCACCTGATTCTATGCTAAGGCAATTGCAAAAATTTCATCTTTGACATTAAACTAGTTTTGGAAGTCTTTTACATCACAGCCAGGAAAAAGGCCTTGTACGAAAGATCTTCTATCTTCTAAAAACACTTGAAATTTTGAATCACACCTATGTATGGTAACCACTGCAATCTAGTTCCAAAGGTGGCCATTTTAGGCAGGTTCCACTGTACTTTGTAATCAACTGGAGATACCATGGCTAAAAGTAGCAGTTATGCTACATGACAAGTCCATGGATCCCCCCCCCCTCACATTACAACGCTCAACTAAGTAATAGTAACCAGATCACAAGTCCGTATTTAAACAGTGTAAAAACAACAAGCATTTTAATTTTATTTTTAAAACCATTAATTTATTTTCATTTTTTAAATAATCATGTATTTCGTTCTAAAATTTAGGACCCAACGTATTTATAATTTTTTGTAAGTAATTGTACTTTGCAGCCCTATGTTTATGTTTATTTTCAAAACGTGTATTGTGTAATTATGGTAATATCGTCGCGGTAATCCAATCTTAGAATATCAGAGAATTTATTATTGTTTACCCTTTGAAACATGATGATAAGTATTCTATAAATTATATTGATTTTAAAGGTGAGGGTATTATAATAATAATTATTATTATTTGTATTGGATTTTCTCGAAAGTCCTTGTGAATCTCCTTTATAAAACCTCAATATTATATTTCGTTGATTAATATTTGATGTGACATCGTTATTAGAAAACTTTTATAACATGAGTTTTATACATTTTGGCATATTTGGTCGCCGCTAACAATTTATAAGAGGTAAAGAAAGACATGAGTTAGAAAAGTTGAAAATTTGCTATTAATTATATATACTATAAAACCCGCCCAAAGTGACCACCTTTAGAACTGAACTGCAGTGGTCACTCTAGACAAGTGGTTGCTATACACGATAAACTTTGGTATAGTCAGGGCCAGATTATGGCAAAGGCTCGCGGGGCCCTCGCCCAGGCCTCACGGAAAGAGGGGACCCCCAAAACATTTTATTTTACAGTTTTATTTAATGTGATAAAATAGTAAATTTATGCAAAAAAAAAACAAACCACTTTTCTCCCTTCTTCGGATTTACTATCAAAAACGAATCTAGCGAAATCATAGCTGGTATATGTAATTACAGCAATTATAACTACAACCTCAGCTTTGAGAATAATTACATTTTTTTTCGTTGTTGCTGGTCTTGCAATTTCACTGCTTAATTAAGCTATAATTTGGCTATATTTCATCATAAATGGCTTTAAAATTTTGGAGATTATATGTTGTTGTTTTTTTTTTGGGTGTGTTATTTTTTATTTTTATTGCACATTTTTTCGCAACTAAATTTATCTTTTGTTTGTTTACATCTTGATAAAACCATAGCATTGTACTTTTTCAAATGATCATGAATGTCCTAGGCGTGATCTGCAGTGTTTCCAAAAACACGAAATCGGTGTGCTAATGCCACACACTATTTGCTACTTTCACTACTTCAGCTATTTAAATGCGATCTTTGACATCCAACGTTGACATGAAAGTGGTATCAAAAAGCATAGTTTTACAAAATGGGAAGTGCAGTGCGTACATTTTTCAAATTTTTATCCAATCTTCATATGTGTATCAGGGGGCCCCCCACAATGCAAGTTGGGCTGGGGCCCCTAATAGCATAGTTGGCCCCCCCCTGGATATAGTCATGACCAAGTCCCGACTAGTCACTCTTCTATAAAGGGTGGTCACTTGACAAGGTTCCACTGTATATGTTTATGGTCTATATTCAGTTATATATACGGTGGAACCTGGTCAAGTGACCACCTTTAAAAATTGACCACTTGAACAAAGTGACCACTTTTTATAAGAAAAAACTGACAAGGACTTAGTTATGACTATACCAAAGTCTGTCGTGTATACCGACCACCTGTCTACGGTGACCATTGCAGTCCAGTTCCGAAGGTGGTCACTTTAGGAAAGTTCTATTTTATATGTCTATAGTCTACGTTCTATTACTTGTGTTTGTGTTGTCTTATTTGTGAGCGCCAGTGTAGACAATTACAAAAAAATGAGCTCAATAAATTGATTTTAAGTTGTCAAAATTGATTTTAAATTGTTGAAATTGATTTTGAATTGTCAAAACTAATTTCAGATTGTTGAAATTGATTTTAAGTCGTCAAAAGTAATCTTGAATTGTTAAAATTGATTTTAATTTGTTAAAAATAATTTTGAATTCTTGAATTCTTGAAATTGATTTTAATTTGTTAAAAATAATTTTGAATTCTTGAATTCTTGAAATTGATTTTAAGTTGTCAAAAATAATTTTGAATTCTTGAATTGTTGAAATTGATTTTAAGTTGTCAAAAGTAATCTTGAATTGTTGAAATCGATTTTAAGTTGTCAAAAATAATCTTGAATTGTTGAAATCGATTTTAAGTTGTCAAAAATAATCTTGAATTGTTGAAATTGATTTTAAATTGCTGAGCGAATTCGGAAAGATACCAAAATAGCAGACAATGGTCAATTCCACGCTTAAAGTCCATAGTAAATAGGCGTAGTGCGGTTTTTTCTTAGGAAGCGCCAATTTTCGTTGAATGCCGTAAGGTTTTTCTTGTTTATTTATCAAATGCCGTTAGGCAGATGTGTTGAAATCGTCTGCGAGCAATTCACATAACTTCACCTGCACAAAACGAGTCGATTTCAATGTTGTTTTCAGTCTGATCGCGTTTGGTATACAGTATTAGAAAAGGGCGGAAACATTCAGCTGCTTTTCAATAAAATACCTCATTTCGCCGTCGGGAATTAAATACAAACGACGACGCACTCTCTAAACTCGTTTCGAAACGGACAGCGATGGAGGCATTTGTAAATAGACATAACTGCTTTCCGAGCACATGTCCATTTCGGAGATTGTATTCCTAATACATTCGTATCCCAAATATTAAATAGGGAAATTTATCCACAAAATTATTGATCTACGAAATATTATTAAAAAAAAAAAAGGATTTATCCATAAAGGATTATTAAAAAATATTTATCTATAAAGGATTATTAAAAAAAAAGATTTATCTTTAAAAGATTATTATTAAAAAAGTGATTTATCTCTAAAGTATTAATAAAAAAAGGATTTATCCATAAAGGATTATTAAAAAATATTTATCTATAAGGGCTTATTAAAAAAGGATTTATACATAAAGGATTATTAAAACATATTTATCTATAAAAATTACTAAAAAAAAGATTTATCTATACAGGATTATTAAAAAAATATTTATTCATAAAGGATTATTTATTCCATAAAGGATTATTAAAAAAATATTTATCTATAAAGGATTATTAACAAAATATTTATCTATAAAGGATTATTAAAAAAAGGATTTATCTATAAAATGATTATCTATATCTGGTGTCCGATTAAGGTTTTTGTGGGTACCCCTAGATCGAAAAGCTAGATTGAGCCCTCACGATATTTAGTCAATAAATCATTTTGTTTCGTTTTTAGGTTCATTATCTTCATTATCCAGGTTCACCATTATTGAAAAATTCTCGGACATAGTAAACAAGTAAGATTAAAATGGCATTTCAATTTAATACCGTCTCTGCGGGGGGTGGTCCTGTGATCGGACCTATTTGGCTCATATTTAAATCCGGCACTATCTATATCTTCACTGGAGTGTATCTAGAATGTTTATAAGATGTTGGGTTAGGTGGGGAGGGGTTACGTCATTTTAGAAAAATTCTGCTACTGACTCGGCGTTGATTTCTATATTGGTTTTGCCAGAGCCGTACGAGAAAGTTTTCGTATTTGAGTCAAAGTTGTAAAATAACGCCCCTCCGTAAGCTAGTATAAGTTTATAACACTTGCTATTTTAAATCATTAGTCGTGTCTTTTTAATTCTTGTACCTAAACCCCCACGCATCCCTATGCAGGGGCGGATTTATGGGGGCGGGGATGGGGATCGTCACCCCCATTGAATGAAAATTTAACATTGAAAAGATACAAGGTAAAGGTCCAATGAGGTATCATTTTCAAAAATCAAGTCATTAATCGCCACCCTTGAATGACCTCTGACTCCACCCCTGTGTTACCACATCTGGTGTCTCTTCAACTTTTACATCTCATTTTTACGTCATCATTTTTACGTCTCATCAACTTTTACATCAGGCAAATGCCTCTTTTAGCACAACCTTGATATTTTACGTCTTTTAGAGCAGGAATCGTGAATTGTGGAATTCAAAACACCTGTCATTATCCTTGGTTGAACTAACAATATTGTTTAGTACACCTTTTCCTCCTTTTTTATAGCCATGAGGATGGGGATTGCGGGGGGCTCCTCACAACTGGGCCCCCCCCATAAGTCTAGGGCCTCTCTTCGTCTAAATTTGGCGCCGGTTATGAACTCCATCAATCTTCTCCGGCGTACGCTTGTGTGCATCTAATGCATAACATTGTGTCACATACAATGCACAATATTGTATAATCATATGCATCTAATACACAATATTGTATAATCATATGCATCTAATAAACAATATTGTATAATCATATGCATCTAATACACAATATTGTATAATCATATGCATCTAATACACAATATTGTATAATGATATGCATCTAATACGCAGTATTGTATAATAATATGCATCGAATACACAATATTGCATAATCATATGCATCTAATACGCAGTATTGTATAATCATATGCATCTAATACACAATATTGTATAATCATATGCATCTAATACACAATATTGTATAATCATATGCATCTAATACACAATATTGTATAATTATATGCATCTAATAC
>QLNU02015003.1:2411751-2452841 GCA_006491805.2 Dysdera silvatica
GCATCTCCACACACCATCATATTCCTTCCGCCCTGTTTCAGAGTTTCACATAAATTTTTAGTTTATGTATGGAAGTTTTGGTTTTTTTTAAATATAACCCACCCATTTTAGATATATAAATTGAATTTTGGTTTATTACTAAAAGTATTTTTCTTAGAACTTATTTATTTGCTACTCTGTAAACCTAAGACCTATCTTTCAATAAACTATTCTTGCAACGGGATTCTTCCTTTCGACGCCTTCTTCGTAACCAGCTCTCTTAATTGCATTTCATAAAATTTAAATCGATACTTATTTGTCATAATTGGTTTGCAATGAATCTGTAAATTTCAGTACACTGATGTTCTCGGTATATTTTTTTGGTGTGGAAGGTTTAACTTCTGAAGCCTCCTGGAATACCTTCTATTTTTGAAATATTTTCAGTTCATTATATCTATTTATAATAAACATACAGATAATCCACGACTTCCGTACGTAATTGTTTCCCGAAATATATGCGAAAATAGAGCAATGTAAAGAAAAAATTGTGGTGTTTTTAAAATATTTATTATTTAATTAATCTTACATACTAGTGTACGTAATGAAGAATACATTATTATTATATTGTGTTTTCTTCAGAAATTTATCAAGAAATTGTAGAATTGTGCTCTTCTTTTTCATTTCTTGATAAAGAGTTTTATAACACGCAGAACATCTCTTTCTACTTCCCTTCGTACATGAGATATAGGCTCTTCATTGGGATCGTATTCTTCCGTGATAGTCAAAAATCTTTCAAGATGCATAAAGGCTTCGCTCATATTCTTAATCATCGACGTCTTAACAGTGTGTTTGTTCTCAGGTCCTTCACCTTCATTTTGTATTTCACTCATCTCTTGTAGTTTAATCAAATCTCCATTTGACAAAGGTTCCGAGTGAGATTGTATTAACTCATCAATATCTTCGCTGTTGGCATATAAATTCAATTCATTCATTATACTAACCATTTCAGTTGTTATAGCTTCAGTAGCTTCTTCTAAGACTACAGGATCAGTCATTATTTGTGGACATTTGTTTTAAGAACTTCTCATTATTGACCCTTTTATTTCAGCCCACGTGTCCCCAATAATATTTATTGCATTCTATATGTTAAGATTTTTCCAAAATCCCTTAATATAGGCCCCTCTTTCTTGTCAATTGAATTTTACAGAAATGTTATTACAGCACGGCATACTTACGAAATAGCGAATTGTACAAAAGTCGAGGACGGCCTGTGCTGGAACGTAGACTTGAGTTTTTGATACGTCTCCAATTTTTAACATTAGTAATCCGTGTAAGATATTATTACCCTTCACAGGGATAACACAATTGCCAAATATGGTCAACACAGAAAAGCCTCCGGGGCGAGATTTTTGTGAGTTTTCGTGGGGGAATTTATTATACAATAATTTTTGCCACCCACGTTTTAATTACAGCTCAAACTAGAGCTTATGTAATTTTGGAGAAAAAGAGACGCCGTCCTCATCCTGGATTCGAACCAGGGTCCCTCCGTTTAGCCCGGAGTGTCTTGACCTACTAGACGAATGAGGACAAGAACAAACGCATTTTTCTCCGTATATGAAGATGTAAGATATTATTACCCTTCACAGGGATAACACAATTTGTAAAATCGTTCTTTAGGAAAACGATCTAATTATAATGAAGTCGAACCTCGTTAAGGCGAACACCATTGACGAATTACTTTTAATACGAACCGTTTTCTGACATTCCATCAGATTGTAAAATACTACAATTATACTATTGATATTATTTTTATATTTAATTTTAATATTTAATAATAATTTTTATAAGTGTTTTATTAATTATTATTTCTTTTTAAATAATGACCCGTCTCGCGGACCACTTGGGACTCTTTGGCGGACCACCAATGGTCCACGGACCACCAGTTGGGAACCACTGGTCTAAGGAAAGATACTTTCTGACAAAGGGGTTGAAGTTTTTGAAAGAAATACAAGTTTCTGAAATCGTATTCATGCATTTTACTGAAAAGATCCGAAGTCGATAAAGGGTAATTTTATGGGTTTCCTTTTGATCAGTTCTCTGTTGTGTGGAAGTTTAAAGTGACAGTTTTTAAGCAGTAACTATTCTGATATTTACAGGGGTACATGATAAGAGACATAGGTCAGCCAGATGGTCGAAAAAGGGTCTTCCCGAATTTCAACTCTCATGACGTAATTTTGAACTCAATGCTGATTTGGTGAAAATTTAGCCCTTCATTCCAAAAACTCAATGGTCATCGAAATATGGCAATAAAACGCCATTTTGACACTCCTTTTGGAGCGGGAATCATTAAGAGGCATGTTTACTATATAACGATTAACGCACAAGATTTTAGCAAATTTTTTAAGAGGGTTTAAGTTTTTCTAGCAAGATATTTAAGAGTTTCTCTTTAAGCTATTTCAAAGCTTGGCAGCTCGGAGTTGGCGCCTTCCGAACATCTTTACGATGTTTCGCACACGAGTGCTAAGATCTTAAGTCGAAAGACTGATACGAAATATACGAATCTGTTAAGTCAGCACCCTGCTAAACCATAGTGCCTAATTACTGGATAATGTGCACGGGGGCACCTGATAAGCTACAGGGAATCCCTAGTTACATCAATGGCTATCTTAAAGCTCAATTCACCATGTGAAACAGTGGTAATGATAACCTTTCATATTTTTTCTTTAGCTATATATATACATAGAATCACAACTTAATATCGAATCGTGCGGTTAGATAAAGTCTCATGAACGTAGAATTTAGAATTATAAATTTATTTGAGTATAAATTGAATTTTAGTTTGAAATTATAACAAGTTGTCACGTATGATCAAGCTATTGATTTTTATAATGTGACAATATAATAGTTGGACATCTTAAGATAATGAATAGAGTTTAAATACGAATAATTAAGGATATTATTTATAGGTGTATATAAATATATATTTATTTGCCGATGTATGCACAGGTGATTAATACATTCGTAATCATTATGAAATTGACTGGAGTCTGCATGTTGGAGAAATTATATATTTTTTTTACGGTTATCGACACCCAAATACAGAATAACACTGAAGGTTACGTATTCCAATATGTGGATATATATGTGTGTATCATCGAAATATACGATATGAATTTAGTAATCCTATATGTGAGGCAGAATGGCATGCGAGAATAGAATTAATATTCAGGAAAGAGAAAGAGATGAGTTATAAATCTTTGAGGAGTAACCAAGGTGTTCAACGGAAGATGGTAATAATTGATATATGATTTTGATTTGTAAAAGGGTTAAAATAATTATCGAGGCATTGAATTTTACGACAAAGTGACAGCCACTAGATTGTATGAAAAGACTATCTAAATATTCATTTTACTCATTATTTATTTGTGTTAATAAGAGTTGATTGTTTTGTTTATAACTTTGATTTTCTGGACAAATACACATTACGTGAACCAACACAGACATTATGTTGTTCCGATCAAAACATTAGTATTTCTCATCACACTGTATGCAGAACAGAAATTTACACAATGCAATGGGTGATGAGGGGTTTCCGAAAGAGCATGGAAGTCTCTAACCATTTTAACTAAATCCCTATACAATACTTTCGTGAAAAATCACTATACAATACTGTGAAAAATCACTATACAATACTCGTGAAAACCACTATACAATACTGTGAAAATCACTATACAATACTGTGAAAATCACTATACAATACTTGAAAATCACTTATACAATACTGTGAAAAATCACTACACAATACTGTGAAAAATCACTATACAATACTGTGAACAAATTCATTATACAATACTGTGAAAAATCACTATACAATACTGTGAAAGGGAAGTTAAATGTATGCATATGGTAAGTTTAACAACACAACCTACATGACATATAAATGGTACCGTGACCATAGAATTTGGGATATTGATGGATATAATTGACACCAAGACCTTAGAACCCATGTTATCTTACAACATATGTTATATAATTTGAGGCCACAACATTACAATTTGGCATTATCGTCGTCACTTTCAGATATCATCGTATACAACATATAAGCAAACAAAATGTATGTATATATTGCATGAAATATACATATATAATTTCAAAGAAATTTCAGAAAATCAAAGATTATTTATGTGAATAATATGCTAAGAGTATAGTAACAATTAATTAAGAAAGTAAAGTAAAGTTTTATGAAACTTGTTACATTTTGTCGCGATTAACTGAAAGGTATTTGGATGTGTAGTCGGGAGTGTTTATTAAAATATTGTTTATATTGCATAGTATTTCGTAAACGATTTAGTGTAAAAGTATGGCAAACGAAGGGGTAAATCAGCCGGAAGGTACAGGGGCAAATAATTTATCGGGTTTTATTTCACTTGTAATTAATGGCTAGGAGTTACCTTGGACTAGAATATTTCTTTGGAATATATAGAATGGAGCTTATAGAATGGAGCTAGAATATTTCTTGGAGCAAATTCAGAATGTGGGAAGGTTAGCGAAGTGGACCCCAGAGCAAAAGATTTAGATTGCACACAGCAGAATTAAGGGAACAGCGTCAGACTATCCAATTAAAAATAAAACATTGCGAAATGAGCAGAACTACGAAAATTTCAAGAGCAATTTATGCAACATTTTCATGAAAAGGTCCCGCATCTGGTGAGATTACAGCGTTTGGTTATTATAAAACAAAGGCAGAACGAAACGGTAAAAAATTATATCACGACTTTATCGGGATAATCTCAAAAAGTGTATAAAAATTTAGGGCAAAATGAATAGTCAAAGCAGATTATCGATCAGGCAAATTTGAGCGCATTTTGGGGTGGGTTAAGACAAAAATCGCAATATCATGTAACGTCGCAGAGTCCCGAAAATTTCGAAGAGTTAGTTGTCAGCAAAATTTGAGGAAAATGATCTGATTTTGTCAGTAGCAATGCAAATTACAAATGGGAGTACAAGCAAAGAGGACGAAATCACAGACTTAATTCAAAGAAAGCTGATAATCGAGCAGGGAAAAGAAGCCAGAAAATAAGATAGAAAAATTTCTACTATTGAGAAAGCGATCTTAGAAATAGAAAAGGATTTACGAAAGGGCAGAGAAGAAAGGAAGGGTGATAAGATAGGATACCCTCTCCACACCGCCTTCAAAATACGACAAGTGAGATTTATAGACATAGAAGTAACGCAGACTTTCGCCTACGGGAAAACAATTAGGGAAACGAAAGTAGAGGCGCAATTCAAAGACCAAGGTATTATGCAACATAAGAAGACCGATTTTGTGAAGAGTCTGGTAAGACAGATGACGAGAGGTCAACGTACTTTCGCAGGAAAAGGTACGAAACTTCATACCACAATAACAGAAACAGATTCCAAAGCGAAGGCCCAGCTTATAATAGAGCTTACACAACAAGAGTAGGGTACGGTAACACATATCAAAGAAGAAATGGCGATGGAAAGGATGTTAGCCAAAGGCCATTTGCAAGTCGTCAAGGCACAAGCTATTATTCGGCGACAAAAACTTCTAAACGGGGACACCTACGATTTTAGACGTACCGAAGCCCCCCTATTTTACAAGACGTAGGTCTGTCTCCTCTTGTGCGAGGCGTAGCGAAGTACCCTATTTTAGGAAATATAGCGAGACCCCACCTCTCACTATCATTACCCCTATTCTTATCGCAACATACCAGTTCACAATAACCCATATAGAGTTAAAGTGAATCAAAACAAACAATGGTATGAGTAAAAACAGTTAGAAAAATTCCAGAAATGCACAAAAAAAGGTACATAGGAGAAAACAGAATGCAAAACAAATGATTTCAACGATGATAAATGCAAGTGCTATATAAACAGCAATAAAATAGTTATGCATAAAAAAAAGTCAAATGACGGAAAACAGGGAAAATGCAGGAAATTTGTCTGTTATACAATTGAGAATAGGGAAAAGAAAAGTAGACGCATTGCTGGATTCAAGAGCTGTTGCAAGCTTAGCCTTATCAAATCTAATTAAAGAATTACAAAAACAGTACCAATACTGAAATGTAGCCAAAAGCAGACAACATACGATTAAGTGGTATATGCAATACGTCAGTTGGAAGTCTAGAAACCTAGATGTCATCAATTTCAATGGGAAATAAGACTGCAACACATCCAGTCATACAACAAGAAGCGAAATTAGGCCCATTCTATGACCTCATAGTGGGAATGAATCTTCTTAAGAGATTCCGACTCATTCTAGATTGCACTGGAAACAACAGAGGAACACAAAACCAGGAATGGTATCGAAAATTATTTCTGTAAAAGACAACATAATTCATTAGCAAAAGAACGATAGTAGAAATCCCAAAGAAAACGATGAGGAACAGTTATTGAAATTGAATGAATAAGAAAACGGTAGTGTATGCCAATAGCAGACAATGGATATATGTTCCAAAAGTTGCAAAGAAATTTCAAAATCAGGAGCTAATTATTAAGCCCAACGAAAGGTTGAACAAAATGGAAATTTTGACAGAAATGTTCACCAACATGTCCACAAAGACACGCAAAGTTTCAATCAAAGTCGTAAACAAATCGGATAGGAACGTAACGCTAAATAAAAACATGCAAATTTGTACAGTGCAGAGATTCAATAAGGACCAAACATTAGCGTTGCCAATTACTCGAAATGAAGAAAAAGACATCTTAAGAGAGAAAGGTTTTAGCTTAGGGCATTTGAAAGAAAACGAAAGAGAGAAGCTAACTACATTGCTAATGAACAACAAAGATGTATTTGCAAAATCCTTGACAGATTTCAAAGGATGCAAATTATTCCCACTTGAAATCAATTCGAAAGATGATAAGCCATTTTATCGAAGAAATTATGCCATACCATTTCATTTAAGGGATTATATACAAAAAAACAACCCCCTAGATTTGATGCTAAAAGCAAAAATTATATGTAGATGTAACAGGCCACATAGTTCTCCAACTTTCTTAGTGAAAAAGAAGGATCTCGAACATCTAATAGACAATTTCACAGGAGGAAAAACAGTCGATGCTAAATATAGCAAACAAAGAATATAGGCTCGTAACAGATTCCAGAGGTATTAATAAACTTGTAGATCACGACCAACTCTTCTGTCGTCCTGTTAAGGATATGTTTAACGAACTGAAAGGAAATACGTGCTTTAGTAAACTCGATGTCAGTGGTTACTGACAGAAATAAGTGAATGTGATCAGAAATACTTAGCATTTCAGGGAAATAATGAACAATACACGTATCAACGTCTGCCTATGGGTCTAAAAACGTCGAGTCATTTTCAAAGGATTTTAGCACATTTCCTACGAGGCGTAAAAAACGTCACATTCTATATTGATGACTTGCTCGTTTATTCAAAGACGAAGGAAGAGCATTATCAAATCTTACGACAAATATTTGAAAGATTGTGGAGACACAAATTGAAATTATACCCGCAAAAATGTCATTTCGTTGATTCTAAAATATTATATTTAGGCCATGTAATTTCAGAGAACAGTATAAAGCCAGACAAAAAACTAATTGCAGCAATTGTTAATTGTCCAGTACCAAAGACAGTACGTGATGTACTAAGTTTTCTAGGAGCAGCGAAGTTTTTGCGAACATACGTAAAAGACTTCAGTGAACTCGCTAGACCACTTTCAGACTTGACAGAGAAAGGAGAAAAATTCCTTTGGATAATAGAAGCTCAAGAGCATTTTCAAATGATCGAAGACAAAATGTGTTCAAAACAAATATTAGCATTGCCAAATTTTAACAAAAAATTCATACTAGTAGTTGAAGAGAGCGGAATTGGAATCGGTGTATACTTAGCACAATTCGGTGACAGAAATCAACTTTTACCTATCTCATATTTTTCAAAGAAATTGACTGAAGCGCAGAAACATTATGCATCTTTCGACGTCGAATTGCTCGTCCTCACGGAAGGGACCTAATTTTTTCGCGAATATTTGATAAGAAACAGCTTTTATCTTGTGAGTGATTGCAGGGCAATAGTTAGCCTAATAAATCAGAAAAGGCCTATACAGAGAGTATTGCGTTCATCAATTAGCTCGAAAGAATTTGAGTTCAAAACAATTCTTTTGGAAGGAGCAAACAACCAGTTGGCTGACGCATTATCCAGAGCGACAAGGGATGGTAATAGCCCATCGTATGACAAAATTGAAGACAGATTCAAGAATCCAGTCAACAAAAATGTCAATAATATATGGGAAAAAGACATACAATTATTTGAAAACAGAATGGTATGGCATCATGACTCAACAGACGCATCACAATCAGAGATTTCAGGTTCTTCAGAAAGTGATAGTGAAACGGAGAAACTAATAAGAAATCAGAAGATAAAACGAAAGAAAAGAAAGAAAGGAATAAAAAGAAAACAATGCGGTATGAACCAAAGATGAATCTATTTCAGGAAGAAGAAGAAGAATTAGATATAAATCTAATTTACGAACGTACATCACACGATGACACAGAGAGCGATATAGATGAGTCAAGGCAAGTACAGCTAGAAGTATTGAAAGATCATTTTTTCAAAATGTCAGATACGAAAAGGATCAAAAATCTTCAATGGCAAGATGAAAAATTGAAGCCCATTATTATAGCCTTAAAAGAAAGAAGGTTAATTAGAGACGATAATAATAAGTATTTCTGTTATTTCTTGGGAGAAGATGGGTTATCAAAATTTTACAACCCACAGGAGAAGAGAAAACATGAAACGTATAATGCCGAAAAATTAGTAGTTGCGTCAGAGTTGATCGCAGAAGTATTGCATAATGCACATTGCATCGTGACAGCTCATTTAAGGATCATGATAAAATCGTTAAAATTGTTGCACAAATTCTTCGTATGGCAGGGAATGAACGCGGACATTAGAAACTATGCAAAAAGTTGCGAAGTTTGAATAAAGAAAAAATTCTACAAATCCAACAAAAAAGGGCCATTCATTCAAATGGGAAAAATGCCAGGACCATTTACGAAATTATATACGGATACAATTGGTCTACATGAGGAGTGTGAAAGTACGGGAACGAAATATCTTCTCGCAACCATGTGTTCTCCAAGATGGTATTTCTACATCCTCTAAAAGAGATAATGACAAAGGCAGTAGAAGGACTTGTAGAATCAATGTTTACAAAAATTGGATATGTAAAAAGAGTCAGTTTCAAACAATGGATCATGTTTCACGTCAAAGGCATTTGAAGAGGCTATGAGAAAAATGGCCATAAAACATATCAAAATCTCAGCATATGTGACATCTTCACAGAGTTGTATCGAGAGAACACACGGCATTATAACGGATCGATTAACATCGATAATTAAAACACTGAGTAATTGGGATCGATATTTATCTACAATTCAATTTGTAATGAATAGTAGTTTTTCTACGAATACGAGATATTCACCAAATTACGTAGTATTTGGAAAGTATCTCAGAATATCGATTAATTTTTACAATGAAAGAGACGAGTTTGCTCAATTTACACAGGAAAATTACATTGAGGAAATGAGAAGAAAACGATCGAAAATATTTCGAGAAGTCACAGGAAATTTAATTGTTACGTTTGAAAAGAACAGAGAGAGAGAAGCATGCAAAAGGGGAAAGAAAAATAATTGGAAATCGGTAATATTGTATTTTTATTTAACCCCGCCGCCGCGTGAAACTGAAGTTTAACTCATCAGGGCCATATCGTGTAATTTAAAAATTATCAGCGGTCAATTTTAAGATCGCAGAGGTAGCAAATCCACAGAAGCAATTAATAACACACGTAAACAGGTTATTAAAAGCGGACATTAAAAAACCTCATTTGATATAAACAGAAGGAAATCAGGGAAAAATGAGGAATAATGAAAGTGATTCGGAGGAGACGGATTAAGGAGAAAAAATGTCAGAGAAAGAAGAGGAGGAGGAGGATTTTTGGGAAGATGGAGAATTTTCATTCACAACAAGCGATTTCCCGCAAGTGACAAATCAGTCACATTTCGAATAGAAGGCACGAAACATGGATTATGAATCTGACACATGATACTACACCAACGAGACTGAGGATAGCACAAACAATGCGAATGTGTGAAACAATTAGCCCTCCATCGCATTGGCAACGAATAACAGGAGGAACAAGCGGAGAAAAATACGAACAGAGTAGAACAAACGCCTTAAAATTTAAGGGAAAATATTCCATCGCCACACCGATATCCTGACGTTGACCCAGAAACTTTAATGACAAGAGGGAACAAATGATGGGAATGAAAGTTCAGTTGGAAGTGTAAATGCGATAGAAAGAACAATGCAAGAAGAAAGGGAGGAAAAATTTCAAGGGAAAGTAACAAACAAATGGAAAGACATAAGGAAAATAATGAGTTATTAAAGGAATGTCTAGATTCCACAAAGCCAGTACAGGGTGAAAGAACGTTCATAGATATGCTAACAGATAAAATCGCACCAGGGTAAAAAATTAAACTAAATCGGTGTAAGGAAAGTACAATAATAAAAGACGAACTTAAAATGAATTGAGTTCAATACGAATGGTGAATATAATGTTTCATCAAAACGTACTTGCATATTAGATGTAGGGTAGTACATAAGTAGATATGTATAACGAATTATGCATATAGAGTTAACGGTTAAAAGAGAGCATTATAAGTTCAGTAAATAAATAAAGAAAGTTAAAATATTATTTATAAACTGAACGTTCATATTGATATGATTCTTTTACATGCGGATGAGGGATTGGAAAGTGTTAATGAAATGTCATGTTTCACAGTCAAAAACATTTCTTCCATGGACTAATGCAATAGAGTATAGCTAATAATTCTTGCATCGTAACGAGTAGCAAAGTCTCGTATAGGAAAATGGAATCATGCGAGTTACAAGGAAGGTCATTGAATTGCCACGTACTCTCAAACAAGCTACACAGAACATTTGATTCAGCGATGATGCGTGTATGAATATACGCATGCAGAAATTGCATGGCAAAATTTACAATACACGTCATGCCTTTTTCTACAAGACGAACTAAAAGGAAAGATAGTCAATTTGGAAATCACATGAAAGAAAGTTACATGTTCTTTCAACACGGAAAGGTTATACAACACTTTTCCAGTCAAATTGGAAGCTTTAACAGTGAGTGAGTGTTCCCAAGCGGCGGCTTGCAATTGAAGTTACTGATGCATTTCCGAACTGAGACAAAGGCACAGTTCGTTCTCAGACCAGAGTATGGAAATGACTGGACAATCCATATGTTACCCGACATCGATGGCAAGTCACTGTTTAATAACAGATTCGCAATATTGTCTATTCACGAGACAATATTTAAAGCCAGATTATAGCCAAGTTTCTGAAGTCAGAAAAATTGGCGGATATAGATGCAAGCACGAATTAGAAGTAGTAGAAAGAATGTCAAATTTTACGGAGAGGCTGAGCATTCAAGTAACTGAGAAAACAAAAGATAATATCAATATCCAAGTGCAAGGGTCACTACAAAACCCAACAACGCTATTCAACGGATCGCATCTTATCACCAACGTCAAAGATCCAAGGAAGGCCTATTTAGAATTAGTTTCGCCACAAGGAAGACCACAAGCAGGAATGATCGGTTTTACGCAAGCCAACCAGACCAACACAAAACAATTCCTATACGACCACAAAGAAATTATATGTATGTCATACGAGGAAACCATCTCATTCCAGGTGGAACCTTCATACTAGGAACAAGTCATTCAAGATGGGTCAAGACAGCTGCCCAAGTTGTTGGATTACACCAATTATAAGTAAAGAGCGAAAGACAACTATCATCCAAACTTCTCAGCTCTGCCACAGTGCTCATATCCTTCCACTTCTAGGAATACAAAGTCAAGCTTCAGAAGTCAACGATATGTCCTATATTCTCGAAAGACGAAGTGAAAGTGTCCGGGTGCTACAGGTGTCCGATATTGGCCCAGATTACGTTCTACACATTTTCAACATGCGACGATGGTCAAATCATGGTTACTACAACGAGATTAGTTGTCACACCTTCGGTATATTTAGACACGAAAGAAAGAGACATTCAAATACGTTTCAAGTCTGTTATCCAGTGCATCGAGGGCAATTTATGTTTACAAACAATGGAGATGCAGAAATGCAAGAACATTAAATTTTGTATGAACTACCCAGATATCAAATTGAACTCTCCCAATATTACAAAAGCAGGGATGCAACACATGACAGCCACAAATCTGTTCTCGTGGACAGAGAACCTATCCACGTCCATGCACTTTTTTTCCATTACTAAAATAATGACGTTCACAATTATCATCGTTTTATCTTTCATGGCATACGGACTATTGGCAACATTATGCCGAAGATAAGAAATACATAAATGCACAAAATTTAAAATTACACTACACAAAAGACATTGTTCAACACACGTTACAAATGTCAATTACATGAATATGTTTTATGTCTAATGATATATTATTTTCTGTTTATATAGAAAACGTTGATGCAATTCCTAGCTCACGAAAGTATAAAATTTGCAATTAAAATTGCATAACATGTGAAGAAACGGTAGATCAAAAAAATGGTGTTCACGAATCATCACAAATGTATATTGTGGTAAGAACAAGAAAAATTTTGTTGAATAATTATGATTTTCAATTATCACGTCTATGTGAAATTTGGAATATCATTACAGTAATGTGATTTTTTTTTAAATATTAGTATAATATTTATCATACTGGTTTCATATATGATTGTGGCATTAATTTAATATTGTATTGTGACAGTATCGTTTAATATTTGTGAAATCGGTATCGTGTAGTGCATATAGAAAGATTTGGTAAGTGTTATTATGTGTCAGAAGTGGTTAGTAAAGTTATTGTGGAAACATATGCATCACCAGATTTGCATAACTGTAAGAATAATGTATATTAGAAAGAAATTTAGATTACATATATGTGCTAGAATTAGATGTAATTAATCTATGTGTATATAGTGTGTTAATAGTAAGTATCACTTAGTACGTGTAAATAATCACTTAGTAGTAAATATCACTTAGTAGTAAATATCACTTAGTAGTAAATATCACTTAGTAGTAAATATCACTTAGTAGTAAATATCACTTAGTAGTAAATATCACTTAGTAGTAATTTAGTAGTAAATATCACTTAGTAGTATATAGTGTGTATCACTTAGTAGTAAATATCACTAGTAGTAGTAAATATCACTTAGTAGTAAATAATCACTTAGTATATACTTACGTAGTAAATATCACTTTATATATACTTACGCAGTAAATACTTAGTATATACTTACGTAGTAAATATCACTTAGTATATACTTACGTAGTAAATATCACTTAGTATATATACGTAGTAAATATCACTTAGCATATACTAGTAAATATCACTTAATATATACTTACGTAGTAAATATCACTTAGCATATACTTACGTAGTAAATATCACTTAATATATACTTACGTAGTAAATATCACTTAATATATACTTACGTAGTAAATATCACTTAGTGTATACTTACGTAGTAAATATCACTTAGTATATACTTACGTAGTAAATATCGCTTAGTATATACTTACGTAGTAAATATCGCTTAGTATATACTTACGTAGTAAATATCACTTAGTATATACTTACGTAGTAAATATCGCTTAGTATATACTTACGTAGTAAATATCACTTAGTGTAACGCTAGGAAATCACATACTTGGAGTTTACCCAGAACCTAGTATTGTGGAATGTTTGGCCGTCGACCGTCATCTCTTTAAGGTGGAGTGGAATGCATCAGGTGTCTAAAGGACACTTTCTGCAAATGAAGTTCCACATCAAATTATGTTAAAATTAGTGTGTGTCACTTCTCTAAACAAGGGGAGTATATGTCATGAGCATTTCCAATGCTTCATTACATAATAGACTTTGCTCCCACATTTCAAAAGAGGGGCTCACTTTCGCTAGAGGCAACAAAAAATACTTTTCCTACTACAGGCGTAAGAAGTAACGATCTTGGACCACACAGAGAAGTGTGATATCTTAGAAATATTTAAAAGGACGAATGTTTAAGGAAAGATACCTTTTTACAAAGGGGTTGAAGTTTTTGAAAGAAATACAATCCGTACACGAGAGAAAAAGTTCAGGAATGAGTCTTCTTAAATTGTATTCATGCATTTTACTGAAAAGATGCGAAGTCATTTTAATGGTTTCCTTCTGACCAGTTTTCTGTTATGTGGAAGTTTAAAGTGACAGTTTTTAAGCAGTATACATACATATTAGTTATAATAGTACATACTAGTTATAAGAGTATACACTAGTTGTAAGAGCATCAAGTACCAAGGGCATATAATTTCTTTGGTACACCCTGTCCAGACCACCCAAAACAGAGGACCTTAATTTAAATTATATTAACAACAGGAGTTATATGATAGTCACAAAGTTACACGGAGGCGTTTGAGAGTCCGTAAACACGCCTACTACAAACAAACAGGGTTTGCGGTAATGACAGAAGGTTATATGGAGGCCATGGTGCTGGAAGTAGGTGGGGAACATACTTCGTAAATGGGGAATAATTTTCCATATCCCTCTTCTCAATTCAATTTCAAATATTAGGACAATTACTTTTTTACTTCCCTCCCTTTCCTAACTCATTATCTGCCATACATTAATATAGTGGCCAGGGCTCGCGGGGCCCGCACTCAGGCCCCACGAAAGGAGGGGCCCCCAAAAAAATTATTTGACAATTGTATTTAATGTGATAAAATAGTAAATTAATACAAAAAAACGTTTTTTCTTCAGATTTACAATCCGAAAGGAATTCGGCGAAATCGTAGCTGGTTATTACAACTATTTACAACTCTTACAACTTTTTACACTAATTACAACTTTTACAACTAATTACAACTATTACAACCACAGCTTTGAGAATTGGATAATAAAAGAGCAGAGTTTTCAAAAACACAAAATTTGTATGCCAGTGCCACACCTTGTTCGCTACTTTTACCAAAACTTTTACAACTTTAACTTTGAAAATTCATCCTTTGACATCCGACATTGACGTGAAAGTGGTATTAAAAAGCATATTTTTACCTACATCTTTAAATGGTAATAAGAGTGCATACATGTTCCAGTTGTATGTCCAATACGTACGTCAGGGGGACCCCCAAATGCAAGTTGGGCCGATCCCCCAATATCCATAGTCGGCCCCTGGTAGTGGCATAATGCAAGTTGGGCCGAGATCCCCCAATATCCATAGTCGGCCCCTGGTAGTGGCATAATAATAGCCCCTCCTCCTCATACCGTAATAATTGCGGACGTTAATGTACCATAAATTTCTGACACTACAACAAAGAAAAAATATCAACGGTTGTAACTTCAGTATGAAGATTCCATTAATTGTTTGTTTGTTTTTTGGTTTTACGGCTCAAAGACTACAGTGGTCATGCTGCGCCGGGACCTACTGTTTTCCGAGGAATCCGAACCTCTTAAGGCCTAGGGAACCAAACCCCGGACTACAGTGAGCAGTGCGATCTTTATGAGATCTCTGAGTAAGCGTTCTTTTTGCACTGCTGGGAGTCGAACCCGGATTAGCCGCGCAATAGGAGAACGCGTTACCACACTGCGCCACCGCAGGGCGATTCCATTAATTGCTATCAGTGTGTACATGATCCAGTGTTTGGTGGTACAATCTTGAGATGGGAATGGAAAACTCTTTTTTTTAGTTAACACAGAATGACCTTGTTGCTCATATCCTTGCGCCATGTTGCTCTTATCCTTGAGTCATGTTACTCATATCCTTGCGCCGTATTGCTCTTATCCTTGAGGCATGTTACTCTTATCCTTGAGCCACGTTACTCTTATTCTTGAGCCGTGTTACTCTTATCCTTGAGCCACGTTACTCATATCCTTGCGCCATAAAACATTCAACAAATTAAGCTTTCACTGCGTATGGGTCATTGCCGTTGGTGTGTGTGTGTCTAGAAGTCTGTTGATAGTCTGGCACAGTGGCGTGGTAATTCAAAAATTAATGGGGAGTTGCTCTATTGATTTTAAAGAAGATCGTGCGATATGCCGCTAAAGATAATAATGTGCTTTGATATCCGACGGGGGCTTCAGCCCCTTCTTTCTACGTTACTGGTCTGGCACAAACATATTTAAAAAATTATTCACTTTTGTAACGAAACGTGAGCGTCTGCACCCATTCTACCATAGTATGTTTGCAGTGAACTAGAGTTCTGAACAACATTAAGCAGTTTGCTTGTGAGTACTTTTTAAAATACCATAAAAATGGAAAGTACTATTTTGGCATTTTTTTTCCTTTCGTTCACATATTCCGCATTTCGTGCCATGAGTGTCGAATTCATTTAATGCTTGTTATGTATGTTATCTGTGTATTGTATTGGTTAACGTTGCGTGGTATATATTAGCAAGCGGTAGATTATACGTAATATATACTAACAAACGGTAGTCTAACGTTGAGTAGTATATACTAACTTAACAGCAGGTTAACGTTTCTTTGTATATACTAACTTAAATAGTAGGTTAACGTTGCATAGTATATGCTAACTAAAACGGTGAATTAACGTTGCGTAGTATATGCTACCTTAAACGACAGGTTAACGTTTCTTTGTATATACTAGCAAACGGTAGGTTAACGTTTCTTTGTATATACTAACTAAAACAGTAGATTAGTGCAGGTACATGTACTAGCAAGCGGCGGGTTAACGTTTCTTTGTATATACTAGCAGCAATGAGTTAACGTTGCGGGTATATACTAACTAAAACGGTAGATTAACGTTGCGTGAGTATATACTAACTTAAACGGTATGTTAACATTACGTGGTATATACTAACTTAAACGGTAGGCTAACGTTGCGTGGTATATACTAACTTAAACGGCAGGTTAACGGTACTTATTATATACTAACTTAAACAGTATGTTAACGCTGCGTAGTAATATATTGTGCAGTATAATATCGCAATTTTCTCAAATGAGTTCTAAATCAGCTGAATTTTTAAATACCAATAATCTTCTAAAAAATCTTCAGGTTGATTTGTCTTCTGATATACTATTAAAGAAATACAACGAGAATTAGTGATTTAAGGATTAGTGATTTAGTGATTCAATTTTTCTTTCACTAAATACGACTTTCCTCATAATAAATTCAAATTACAGTGGAACTTGGTAAAGAGACCACCTTGATAAATTGACCACCTGATTACAGTGACCACTTTTTATAAGAGAAAACCAGTAGGAGACTTAATTATGCTTATATCATAATCTGTCGTGTATAGTGACCACCTGTCTATGGTGACCATTGCAGTCCAGTCCCAAAGGTGGTCACTTTAGGCAGGTTTTACTGTATTTATGCTTTTCAGAACTCTGAAAAAAACAAAAAAAACACCCGTAACAAGTTTTTGCTTTCCATCCTCCGTTTCTAATCTAAAGTATTACACTAGATAAGCATTCAACATCATTTCATATGTAACTCATATATGATCACGGTATGCACCACTCAGTATATACTTCAGATTGAATAATTATTATTATTATTATTATTATTGCTGGTAATAATACGAAATTTTTATTCAAACCTGAAATGTATTGCGTATTACATTCGGCAAAAGTTGAAGATTTTATATAATTAACACAGCAAATATATGGAAATAGTGAATTCTAAAATAGGTATAATATAATTTTAATTGGTATATTATAACGAATAAGTATAAAAAACTTTCACGTGTTGTTGACAAATATGGAAGGACGAAAATTAGAAAGCATAAGCTCGTTACGAGAATCCCCTTCCAAACTGCGAACAAATTATGATAAAATCGTCATAACTGTACAGCACTGGCGGATTTAGGGGGAGGTCCATGGGGTGATCGCACCCCCCCCCTTGAGCCAGAATTATATCATGGAAAATGAAATGAAAAGTAACTGTTACTTGGCTAAAAATAGGAATCGGAAACAAATCGCCCCCACCAGCCCCCCTTGAAAGATTTTTGTATCGCCTTACTTTTACAGATGACTGACAGTTGGCTTTACTTATCTTCCAAAGAGCCCCAGTTCTTTAAATCTTAAAAATTGCAATTTAAGTAGTTTTAACAAATACGAGAGAGGCCAGGGGCGTATCAAATCAAAAAATTACAGAAGGGCCTCAAGTAGCTAAAAAAAAAAATTCTCAGATTCGACGTCCAAGAGATTGAGCTTGGTATCCGATGAGGGGGGCCTGGGCCCCCTGAACCCCCTTTCCTACTCCAGTGGCTATATTTTTTAATTCAATACTTTTGTTACTACTGTATATGATACTATACATTTATATGTGGGTAAATTTATATTAAACGTGTATATATATATATAAGTTTCGCATGTTATACATGTAAACGAATCAAAATAATTACCAAGTTTTACATTTCAAAGAATTTTCCCTACCCACTGGAAATGTTTATTCGCGACCTGATGAAATGGACAACATGTAGTTTGAGGATCGATGTTCTAGAAGGCAGGCTATGGACAGTTGCCGTAAGTAAAAGACGTAGAAATGCTTTAG
Organism: Dysdera silvatica; assembly: GCA_006491805.2. Classification (NCBI taxonomy): domain Eukaryota; kingdom Metazoa; phylum Arthropoda; class Arachnida; order Araneae; family Dysderidae; genus Dysdera; species Dysdera silvatica. The sequence continues at coordinate 2,430,331 of QLNU02015003.1, forward strand.
ATGCCTTTTTATCTTAATAATACTATCAGTTCGTTTGTTTATTTTTTCTCGAGACTGTTTTATTGTCATCTGGGACAGAATGGACGACATAATGTGACTTCTAAACCACAATGCATTTATCCAGATCCATGCTTATCCAAACTTAAACCTAGCCCATCGGACCAGAAAGCGGCAATCACGACTGAAGCGCGATAAGATTAGTTGACCAGGTTTTTTATTTTTTTTTTAATTCATGTAGTGCGGAGGAATTGGGGCGAAGTGGTACGATTTTTAATCAGAGGAGTTTTTACATTTAAAAGTAAAAATAAATCGAGAATTTTGTAAATTCGAAAGCTCTCCAAACAGATGACGTGCTCACAGTGCGCAGCTGGTACAAATGCAACTTTAATTAAGGCTTAATTAGGGTTACATCTGGGTGGATGGTTGTGTCTTGGCTAGAAGACAAGACTATAATAGTGTGATACACTATAATAGTGTTTTAACAGCTTGGTGAAGCATGACCCTTGCTGTTTTTGCGCCATAAATATTCAACTAATTAACTATTTTAAGAGCACGGAAAAAATTTTAGTTGTGGGTATTATGGCGCGTGTGTCTTCAATGTATTCTACGTGTGTATTCGAAGTGTATAACTTTTTTCGTTTCTGTGATTGGTGTTATATAATTAATAATATATTCTTTCCTGTAATTGTATGGCAATCCTGTCTCCTGTTTCTGGCTGACCTTTATCTATATTATTGCCATCATTAACGGATACATTTCATTATTAATTTTCTAGTGTAATTTTTAAACACCGACTACCTTAATATGATGGATATTGTTGCCATCACGCCGTAATTGCATATTAATTATTATATTATCTGCTCGTATTTTAATTATTGTCGTCGATATGCATATACCCAAGCGCAGGGATCATGACCCATCCCAAAAATATATTTTTTCACTGTAAAAATTCCAACTTTCATGAAAAATGAAGGGTGTTATTCCAAGACCATGGCAAATTCTGTCCTTGACTCCCCCCAAAATGAAAGCCTGTGTCCGCCCTGCATATAGCCCCCCTCCAAGCGTGGAGCCCAGTTCAGCCACTTTGGCTAAAATGGCAGAATGATGGCCCTGTTTATTTTAAGTCAGTTACACACGCGTGCTGTAAAAAATTATACCAGTTGCAATTAGATGAATAAAAAAAATAAGTCATTAAATTCTGAAGTAGCTACAATAAAAATAATAACCCGCTTGAAACAGACAGGCACTTAAAACATAATACATCAGATATTACGTTGGTGAAAGAAATACAGGTGTTAATCATTGACATTGGATGACAACAGGTTTAGAGAGAAGGAATTCGAAAAAATCTCCAAATATCGTGACCTTGCAATAGAACTTAATAGAGTATGGAATAAATTAGTGACTCTCACCTCCCAATTGTGATAGGTGCACTGGGGGCCATCACACCTAATTTAAAGAACTTCCTAGAAAAACTGGACATTACTGACATAACGACAACAGACCTACAAAAAACTGCCTTACTGGGCACCGCCTATATATTAAGAAGGTACATGGACAGTTCTCAGGTTTCTGGGTGAGACTTGAACTAAACCAAGAAGTCCAGATCAAAAGGATAGTGATTATCTCCTTGATGCTGTGTAACACAACAATGTAAAACGGTCATAATAATAATAATAATTTATTCAATTTGAGGTACGTATTGAGTGGTGCATACAGTGACTATATATGAGTTTTATATGAGACGATCAGAGGAAGACTGAATCGCATGGCACCCGGCCCCCAAGGCTGGTGCGCCCTCATAAGCCATAGGACACACGCCTTCGAATGAGCAAGAATTCGCGACCTCCGAAAGTCTAAGGTATGAACCCTATGAGAGGACTCAGCCCGCCCCTGGTGACAACGATATTGAAAGATTATCTAGCGTAATAAATTAGATTAGAAATAGAGGAGAATAGAAGCAAAATGTTACGAAATTCTGCTCCAGAATTTTGACTCTAGAACTTGGGGTTAGCATGGCATTTTATGTCCTTGGGCCATAAAAATTCGACTGAGTGGACCCTCTGAAATCACCGTAAAAGCAGCATCAATCAGCAACTGGTTTTTCTTGATTTCCATTAAATTTTATATTTGCGAAATACTGTATTCACAATGTGTACATAAGCGTAGAGTTGTATGTAATATTCACTTTCATCCATTTCGTCATCAATCATGTTCACTTACATTTCATCGTCATCGTCCACTTTTAAACATTTCGTCATTCACTTTTCTTTATTTCACTCTGATCATCATTTCTTCTCACTTGTTTATTTCATGATCATCATTCTGTTTTGTTCACTTTCATGCATTTCATCATCCTCTTTCCTTTGTTTCATGCTCATCATCATTCCTCCTCACTTATTTCATGCTCATCATCATTCCTCCTCACTTATTTAATGATCATCGTTCGGGTTCGTTCACTTTCATACATTTCATCATTCGCTTTCCTTTATTTCATGCTCATCATCATTTTTTCTCACTTATTTCATGCTCATCATCATTCCTTCCCACTTATTTCATACTCATCATTATTCCTTCTCACTTATTTCATACTCATCATCATTCCTTCTCACTTATTTCATGCTCATCATTTCTTCTCACTTATTTCATACTCATCATTCCTTCTCACTTATTTCATGCTCATCATTCCTTCTCACTTATTTCATGCTCATCATCATTCCTTCTCACTTATTTCATGCTCATCATCATTCCTCCCCACTTATTTCATGATCATCATTCAGTTTCATTCACTTCATCATCCACCATTTCCTCATTAGTCATTCCATCATCGGCCATTTTAAAATCTAACAATAATTAAATTCATTGCATTATCATTAGAAATTAACGTTTGGTTAATATACACACGTTAGCACTTTATAAAGTAATACAAAATTTGTTTCATTAATTGTCATACATTAATACTAATAATAATAATAACAATATACAGTGAAACTTGGTAAAGTGGCCACCTTAATAAAATAACCGCTTTTTACAAGAGAGAACCGTTAGAGACTTAGTTATACCTATACTAAAGTATAAAGGGGACTTTAGAGGTTTTAAACCTCACAAAAGAACTATATTTTTTTATTTGAAAGTATGAATATTTTTGCGCATTTTAAGACCGACAGCTAAGTGCTAGCAGAAGATGAGATATGAGGAAAATAGCAAACGCTGTTTTAATAACTTTAGGAGTTAAAGGTACAATTAATTTAAATGCCCTGCCCTCAATATCCAAAATCTGTATATATATATGCTTTAGTTTTTGTAAAAAGGATTGATTTTTTGTAGCAATAATTTGATAGGGATCATAAACACATAAAAACGATTGCGGAAATGAAGTAAATAACTTTCACATCCGTATTTCTATTGAGTTTTGTAAACATTGGATCCAGACGCACGTTGCTCTATGTTCGTGTGGTGTATGTGCCTTGCATTTTCAGATACTACGTTCTTTTCACGTTCAATTTATGTTTATTGTTTTTATTTGCTATTTATTAATTTAAATGACTGGAGCTAAATCAAATTCGGAATTTCGCCCAAGTAAACGAACGTGATGTTTTTACGGAAATCAAAAGAATTCAAATGACAATTCTTACTTTACTAGTGACTCTGCTAAAAAAATTAAATTACATTGTCCCATTCAACCAGTAAACAAGGCTGAAAGTGAGAATGACTTTCATAATGGATATGGTATTTTCGATGTGGTTTTATTTATTTCCATAATATAGCAATTTCATGTCATAAACAGTGTGACAGGGACATATAAATCACTGAAGAATTTCAGCAGGGATCATCAAAGTTCTTGATTTGCTGTAAAGAATATGCTTTCCAAACATTCTTTCATAATTCGAAGCTGCTGGGAGCAAGATTCAGCTTTCCTGAAACAAATAGACTGAAACTTTCCTGAAACAAATAGCATATATATATGCTATGCGCACCCTCGGCTTGGGTTTAACGAGCCCGAAAATCTTTTGCAGAGTTATGAATCTCTCTGACTCTGTTTCAGCTAAGTCAAGTAGGCAAATATTGGCCAACATCAAAAATACCGGTGCCATAACAGTTGAAAAGTTCATGGAAAAATGCAGCACAAGAAGAAAAGTGTTTGATGGCATTAGATGGTGGTATATCTGTGAGTGTTGATGTCTTTCCAAAAACACGTGGCCATTCTTCACAAATTTACATGTAGAACGTTATTGGTGCTGAGTCGAGCAAAGCCATCGACGTTGAAATTTTGTTTTCTGCTTGTAGAGGATGTCAGGACTATAAAGAATCAAAAGTTAGGCTAAACTTATTGCAACTACTTAAAAATGTACCCTAAGTGCAAGAAAAACAACACAGGATCTGCAGCAAAAACGGAAGTCGAAGGAATACTCCAAATATTTAATCGTTTTAAACAAAACAGAAATGCACAATACCTAGAGTATAGTGGTGATGACGACGTAAATACATCTAATAATTAAGAAGTAGCAGTCGTATAGTACAGATATGCATATTAAAAAACTAAGTGTTTCAATCAAGTAAAGAAAAGAATGGCAACACGATTGAGGGGAATAGAGTGAAATAAAAAAGATAAACTTTCAGACGGTGAATTATTGAGTGGGAAAGGCATACTTGTGAAAGAAATAATGTAAAAATGTCTGCATATTATGGGAATGGGTGACAGTATAGAACACGTTATCCACTTCTCTCTCTCTATCCTCTAGAAATCGCTGGAAAATGCACTAGATGGGATTGTAATGTGACATACTCTGCCGTCACATACGTCTGTATGATGCAGTGACCAGCCGCTATGTTGTTTCAGGCTTTTTTTGTAATTTTCGTGAATCAGTGAAGGGGTTGTAGGGGAGATTCCACGCCCCTCCCCCCGCTTCAGATTCGCCCTTGCTGTCCGTTTATATAGGATTCGAGTACCCGTGAATCAATATAACGTTGAATCACAAAAATCCGGCAAAGCCCGGGTGCCGATTGCCAGTTTTGGAAACATTGGCTAGATTTACGTGGGTAACATGTCGTGTACAAGTGCCTGGGAATGCGATAAATGGAAATAAAGAATCTATGGACAACATGAGAAAAGCTATATGAGTAATCGTATATCATTCTCTCTGAACACACGAAGAATCCACTAATCATCCTTGGCGCAGTATAGCCCAGATGCTCTTGCGCCATAAAACACCTAAACAAACAAACAAACTAATAATCCTTGTTCGAAAGGACTTTCCCTTTTCCGCAAATACCAAAGAGCAGTTGCGACTAATTCACATCATAATTTCAAACATAGAAATTCAATTCCAGCTGCAGTTATGTATACAATTAAGCCTATTTTTCAAAACGTTCCTCAACCCTAACCTTTTAAAAGATATGTACAAGTAGGACACAAAATGTGAACAAAAGTTTTAATTTTGTGATTTGGAGGTCCTGTCCAAAAACTTCAGAAGAGCGGTTACCAAATTGTTGAAATTGCAGCCTATGAAGCAGTAATTGCTTTTAACAATGATAATTAAAATCATCTTCCTATGATGAGAAATCTAGGTATTTTGCCTGGAATTCATCTTAGGTGTACTGCATCCAAGGGACGTGTTAAAAATGCCGAAAAACAAGCTAGTATGGCGACAAAAAAACATGTGAAATTAAATAACTAGTTTGTAAAGAATTTAAAAAAAACCATTTGCAATAAGAGAGGGTAGTGCATGCAGCTGAGTAATTTAATCCCGTATAATATGTTTTATATTTCTAATTTGTAAATATATCTTCAAACGTGAATATCTTTAAACGTAAAAATGGGATATTGTGTTCATGGTGTTTTCTATTACTTGTATCATCGTGAACTTTGGCAGCTACATTTAGACATTCACTATATACAAAGTAAGTGAAAAAAGTTAGTATAGTTACATAAAGCAATGTTAGTATAGTTATTAAAATAACAAAGTTAGTATAGTTATTAAAATAACAAAGTTAGTATAGTTATTAAAATAACAAAGTTAGTATAGTTATTAAATAACAGTTAGTATAGTTATTAAAATAACAAAGTTAGTATAGTTATTAAAATAACAAAGTTAGTATAGTTATTAAAATAACAGTTAGTATAGTTATTAAAATAACAAAGTTGGTAGTTATTAAAAATAACAAAGTTAGTATAGTTATTAAAATAATAAAGTTAAGTATATATACAAAATAACAAAGTTAGTATAGTTATTAAATAACAAAGCTGGTATAGTTATTAAAATAACAAAAGTTAGTATAGTTATTAAATAACAAAGTTAGTATAGTTATTAAATAACAAAGTTGGTACAGTTATTAAAATAACAAAGCAAGTATAGTTATTAAAATAACAAAAGTTAGTATACATAAAATAACAAAGTTAGCATAGTTAGTAAAATAACGAAGTTATGTCTACAAAACTGATGAAACAGTTATAAATATTCATAAAGTGCCGAAGAGCGAGCCAATATTGCGACAAAAGAAGTTCGTAAAATGAAATGATAACACTTTTCTGCAAAATTTACAAAGGACTTGCAACAAGAAGATGCAATATATGCAATAGACCAATTTTAATAGTTTGTAATATGGTATGCTGTTCTTAATTTGTAAACTTAATTTCAAGCGTAAATATCTCTAAACGTAAAAATGAAATATTGCGTTCACATCATCGGGATTCCTATTATTTGAACCAACATGGATTTTGCCAATTTAATTTTATGTGATCATTATGTTGTACATAATGATCACATAAAATTGTGATCACATAAAATGAGTGAAAAAGAATTGATACACTAACTGAAACAAAAAAATTTTACCTGTAAAACCTATAAAAAAAAAGCGTAAATATTCATAACGTGCCGAAAAGCAAACCGGCGACAAAAGATGCTTGTAAAATGAAACAACACTTTTCTTAAAAATTTAGAAGGACGTGCAACAAGGTGATGTAGTATGTGTTGTAGACCAATTTTAATGTTTTTTTAATGCAGTATATTGTTTTTAATTCATAAATTTAAACTTCCAATGAGAATATCTCAAAACATAAAATTCAGACACGGCGCGCATGATACTATGTTTTCTATTACTTGTGTTAACATGAATTTTGCCAGTTTAATTTGTGTAATCATTATGTACAAAATGAGTGTAAAGGAATTAATACACTTATTAAAACAAAAAAGTTATACCTCTAAAACTGATAAAAAAAAAGACGTAAAAATTCATATTTTAGGAATTTCACAATTTAAAAATTCATATTTCATAAATATATTCATAATCTTTAAAAGTGGTACACTTAATCTATAGATACAATTCTTATGTGTATTTTAAAATTATATTTTCTGTACTGTACGATTTTTCAATCGATATATCATGAGCGGCGTAAACTCTTAATACTGAAAAAATATAAAAAATCATTTAAAATTTTAATTTTTAAAAAATTAAAATATAACGTATTTCTATACAGACTACGTTATTGGTGAGATATATACTTACTCCACAAGATATCAAAATTTTATAAAAATCACATGAATAGTTATTTTAAAAACTGCTTTCAAAACTAGTGTGTTTTATCACTGTTTTTAGTGCTTTAAAACCTCCGTCTCCTCATAATTGTTATACGTTAATACTACTAATAATAACAATATACAGTGAAACCTTGTAAAGCGGCCACCTTAATAAAATAACCGCTTTTTATAAGAGAGAACTGTTAGGGACTTAGTTATACCTATACTAAAGTCTGCCGTGTATAGCGACCACCTGTCGATGGTGACCATTGCGGTCCAATCCCAAAGGTGGCCACTTTAGGCAGGTTCTACTGTATTATTATTTACAATATACGCATTTCCCATTATTTTTAATATCAAAAATTAATATAGATCATTTATGTACAACAGATTTCTTTGTGTGTGTTGGGGGGGGCAAAGGAGGATACAGGGGTGGGTTCCCCTGCCCCCCCACTCTGAGGATAACAAATTTACAATTATTATAGTCTGTAGAAATAGGTCTTCATGTTTAGCTGCACCCCTAAAAAAAATATGGATCCGCCCTGGGGATAACTATATTATTACAATAATACAGATCCCTCAATATTATAAGGGGGGAACTAAATATATACAATTAGTTATTGATAAAAATGAAATCTCCCTTGCAGTGGCGTGAGCAGAAATTTCGTGTGTGGGGGGGTGTTATAGGCTTAATGGGAGGGGTTACAGAGCTACAACTCATATATTCCTATGTTAAATATACAAAATTTCATTGCGATGGGGGGTTACAACCCCCAAAATCCGCCCCTGTGTACACCTCTACTCTCTTGTGGTTCGTAATCTAAATCTCTCATTCGTGAAGAGAAAATCAAAGTGAAGACAATGGATTATCAAAATTTTTAATCCGCCATCTTTTCATGATCTTTATTATAATCCTAGCGGTTTCTTTAATTCGTCATTGGCCCTTATCCCTTACATGCAGTCCTGAGTTAACAGAAGTATACAGTAGAACCTGCCTAAAGAGACCACCTTTTGGACCTGACTGCAATGGATACATCATAGAAAGGTTGTTGTCACTACACACGACAGTCCTTACCAGTCCACTTTTATAAAAAGTAGTCACTTTATTCAAGTGGTCAATATATCAAGGTGGCCGCTTTCCACTGTCATTGCAAAGCCGGTCTGTATTGCTGATACAAATTTGGAACGGCGGAAAGAAATTCGCCGACGTCTTTTTTTTGCGACAGATGGCGCTCCACAACCTCTTATCGCCATCTTGGCTTGATCGCGCGACTCGCAAAATTACGTAATGAGAACATTTTTGCTTGCGCATCCTCACGCGATCAGAGAATTAGTGCGGAATTAAACAAAACACCCAGTTGTTCGTCGCTTGTAATTTTATTCCCCAAAACGCCATTACTTCTTTCGACGTGTGGTAAATGACGATTACAAACGTCCGTGCATTATAAACTTGCGATTTTTACAATCACGACATAATTACTAACGTTCGTGACAAAAGTGTGTTGGAATTTTCCCCGCACATTAAATACTTTGGTGCCGAAATATTTGCTCATAAAAAGAGTGGCGCGCCACATTTGGCGTTCATTATTAAGAGGTAGAAAAGAAAAAAAAACATTAATGTCCCCCTTTGATTATATTGGCTTAATCCTGCCACTGCTGGAGATTTTAATAATTATTTTAATTTTTACATGAATTCACTTTTATTCGCTACAGAGCTGTGGCCAGGCTGAGTTTCCCCCCCCCCGGAAAATATTTTTTCTCAAAATAAAATATTGTAGAATTTTATTTAAAATTTTCGTTTCGTACACATGACAATGGAAATTGTTCTTTGATGTTAGAAATGTATTCAAAATAGCTCTCTACTGTAGATCTTGTGTATGTAATTTTTTTTACATAGGTTTGAGTCTTCATATACTTTATAATAAGGATTGGGGAAATTATAGAGAGGTATACTAAAATTTATTTCTTAATGCAAAATTTACGTTAAGAAATTTATTTATTAACGTTAAATGTTAGTCTGATTATGTATTTAGCAATATTAAATACATCAAAATATTTACGAATTTTAAGCCTCCACATCCTGTAGCTTTCTAAGCCCCTCCTGTAACTTTCAGAGCCCCCCCCCCGTAACAAGCGTCTAGCTACAGGTCTGATCCACCATAGCGATCATACAGCGTAACAATTCAAAATTTATAGGTGGGGGTGGGAAAGAGAAAAAACACGTTTTCGTATCTAATGATGGAGCGGGTCCTGAACCAGGTGTGTTCTTACGGCGCTAGCGGCCCTGGGCGAAACGGACTTTAGCGGCCCCAAACGTGTTTTAACGCAACACAACTGTTAAAAAAAAACAACTGACCGGAGTTTAGCATTACAAAATAAAGTGCTTCACGGGTTTAAACTCCAAAGGTAACAAGAAGATAATGAAGTTAAATTAGAAATGGACATATCTAAATGAAGTTAGCTAGGGATGTATCAATCATTTGGCATTTCTTGCTTAACTTCGATTTTGTGGATGAATGAGAGGGCTTTATTAACCTGTTAAGCGGGGAATAAAATTTTGTGAAACTCGTTCACACTAGGGACTTTTTTTTCACAGTGATATTAAATATATTTATAATATTTAATTAATTTCAATGATATTTAATTCGCAGTGATATTTAATCTCAATGACGAAAAATGTCGTCATACCCAGTTAACAGGTTAGGTATACTGCCGCATTATAAACACAAAGAAAAACCAGTACAATGTAATTATAAATTTCTGCTTCTCAGAACTTTGCAATAAGTTCTTTTTTGTCGGAAACCGGGGCCTCTATAGTGGCTTTAAGCAGGGCCGCCGTTTAGGGAGGGATACGGGTACCGCAGTATGCGGCCCCGGAGATTCTAGGGCCCACGATTCTGTATACGTTTTTATCAGAGGTCCCGTATTTGTTAGCGGCGACCCCGGCTGTAAGGACACCATAGTGAACCATGATAATGTGTATAGTCTACTGATGCTAACGCATTTGACTAATAACGTGTATATTTATTTTGACCACCATTTAGAAGTTTCATCAACGTCATGGGAAATATAACGTCACACACAAAAGGTCAATTGATGAAATACTCTGGGAAAGTATATAAAGGCCTTATCTATATTATATTATAAATATATATAATATAGATATTATAAATATGTCTATATTATAAAAACTTATCTTTTGGTGCATTTTTTAGCGCCCCCCTGTTCGGTCGCCCACCTTGCTACCCCCCTAAGCATGGCCTTGTCCTGAACCGCCTCTCCTACGTACATTGCTGTAATAAGGGGCCCCGAACCGGGACACTAGGGACCCCAAATTTTGTATTTTATGGCAATTGAATGGAACTTTTGGAATACCAGTCTGAAACCCAATTTTTTAATTATAACTTCGTAATTTATTAATATTAAATTTTTTCATAATTATAACTTAGGCGTCATTGAAAATGGCTTTAATAAACTATTGACTATGCAGATTACATATATAACGAAAGTTTGCATTTGTTGCTTACTTATTGAATAATTTTGTGGTGAGTGTGTGGGGAGGGCCCTGAATGAATTATGAATATTAGGCCCTGGGGCCCCATGTTGATTTAATTGGGCCTTGGCCGTAATCGCGTGTGGAAGGAACAATACTATTCTTTTTTTAAAGCAAATTACACATTAACTGTGAAAGCAAAATGCACATATGCTTGTCAGCAAGCCCTGATTTATGCACGTTGGGCAAGTGTCCGTGGCGCCAAATTTTAGGGGCGCTAAATTTTAAAATCTGGTGGTTTTTTTAATTACCATCCATCTTGTGTCCGCAAATGCGTTCCCCCTTTTTACTAATTTCAAATTCTTCGAACCAGCAACCCCCATATCAGAAAAACCAAGAAATTTAACCTTAAATAGAATAAATTCATAAAATAATCTTCTTTTTTCTTATAATGATGTCCATAAGGTAATTATGAATGCCCCCTCCTACATACGCTCACTATTTTCCGCCGCATTTAAAGGAGCAGACCACTTGCGTGGAGCACTAAAAAACCACTGTGTACCGGGTGCTTCGCACCCTAAATTTCTGACCAATTATCAGCGGCATGGTTAGACTAGGTTTAAAGAGGGGGGGGGAGTTACATCCTCCCACTTCATAGTTTCGCACATGGCAGGCATTTGTAATTTTCTTGTGGGGGGGCTGAGATACCCCTATTAACGCCAATGATACATGTGTTGCACATGGTTCACATCTCACATCAGGGGCGTAGCCATTTAAAAAGTATGGGATGCTCAAATAACTTTAAGAAAGATCGTTTGCTTCGACCTTAAATTAAAAAAAAAAATTGTGCCTTGATATCTAATGGGGAGATTAAAACCCTCTCAAGCCATGATCGTACACAGAAAGTTTGTAAGTGGGGTTATAGGATCAATGGGGGAGTTACAGAGCTTCAACTCGCATATTCCTATGCTAACTATACAAAATTTCATTGCCGTGAGGGGGGGCTTACAACCCCATCAATACCCCCCTGCGCACGCCAAGGCCTCCAGCCCCCCACATACCATCGCCCCTACCCCACGGGGATCCCTTCCGATGTCCCGTTCATTGTCATTTATATGACGCGATGCATAATAATTAATTTTAGTTATTAAAATCCGTGATAACTTTTATTATCATTGATTGTTAACAGGCAGTGTGAGATCAGCTGTGTTTTATAATCCAAAGAGAGGAAAGGTATTGCTGCCACAAACAAACCGCATTTAAAACAATTTCATTAATAAATATGCAAGTGTATATGTAGCAATAGCAGTAAATATTAAATATTATGCTGTTAAAATAAAATTTTAACAAATCAATTGTTAGAAACACTACCTTTAAACACACTTTCAACATTGTCATGAAGATCGTTGAGTTTTTAACAGAAAAAAGAAAGGTTTAACGTTTTGAATAATGTTTTGGTATGGAGGCTGTGAATCAAGTGTTTTATTTGGAGGCAAAAAGCAAAATTAGACTGCTGAAAAATTTTCTACGTGAGGAGGGGAAATGCAATTTTCGAAAAGCATGAAAATTGTCCTGTTTTCTTAACGAAAAGCTTCCTATTAATTTTCGTCGTCAACGTTTGAAAATTAGAATGGACGTAAATTTGCATCGACTTACGCGGGTTTCCGTTTTGAGATGTCGCGACGTCGCAAAAGTCTAAGACGCCTCTAAGAAGACATGTCGTCTTAGTGAGGTTTTTCTCTATGTACACACTGTACATTAGACCAAAAAATCGTAAGAAATATCAAGTTGTCCGGGATGTCGACTTATCCGACGGTCGAGTTAACGGGACGCCACTGTATATGTTTTAATAATTATATCCTCTATCTTTTTATATTCTCTATCTAATTCAAATCCTGATATATAAGTGAATGAAATTTCTTGGGAATAAACATATGATGTTTAATTTACTAATTAAATTATTATAATTAAAACTTAATACATACTTAAAACAATATCATTAGATACGGAAGGTTAAACACTGCTAAAATAGCAAATGAAAAAAATTTCCCATGTTTTCGGACGCGTCAGCAGCAATGCTTCATCATGAGTAGCTTTGGTCGCACAATGGTATAAAGGTAATGAGTTCATCTGCCGTGTGGAAAACCCAGATGGCGTCCTGTTGTCATAGAGCAAAGTGTTTGCCATTATTTCTACCAAACCTTTAATCTAAGGTTTGATTTCCCTGGAAACCGAGATCCATATCCTTGGGAAAACTGTAGCTCATGGCACAGTAAGATCTTCCTTGTCCTTGCACCATAAAACCTTGCGCCATAGAGACACAAACAATCGGAATGGTATGACCGCTGGCGTATGCAAGGGGTGTTGAAGGAGGTTGTAACCAGGGGCGGACACAGATTTTTATTTTGTGGGGGTCAAGGACAGAATTTGCCATGGTCTTGGAATAACACCCTTCATTTATCATGAAAGTTGGAATTTTTTACAGTGAAAAAATATATTTTGGGAGTCATGACGCCCGTTACCGCCCCTGTGTGCCAGCTTGGTTGTAACCCTCCTCCCATTGCGATGAAATTTTGTGTATATGCACATGGATATATGTCATTGAAACTCCGCAACCTCCCACCCATGAACTCTCTGCGTACGTCCATGTGGGCAACAAGGTCACAGGTTCGAGTCCCCGTGTCGCACAAACCAATTTTTTTTTTAAAACTGTTTTGCAAACTGTAAACTGAACCAAATTGATTATGTTTTTCCGAACGTGATGCATATTGTTTCACATTTTTAAGACAAATATATCATTTTTCAATCCGTTTTTAAGAACATTTAAAATTCTTAATCGAAGCACTAATTTTCCCCTAATAATTTAAAGGAAAAAAAACTCTCTCTCATCTCTCAACGTTAAATGGTGCTTTTTTTTATACATCACGTAAATATTTAACTCGAATTTTAAACATAGGCAGCTATTCTTGAACTAAGAATAAAAAGCTTACTTGATATCGTTTCATATTCAGTTATCCCTACTAAGAAATTCCACTTCAAACGTCTGTCTCTTATGTCACTTGCATAATTTAAAGCACATTTTTCAACAGCCTGCACAAGGCACACCCATCATAACAATCAAATAGTTCATTTCTAAGACATGTAATTTTTATGTCATCTTACTTTTGGACTAATTTTTGGACGTGCAATTTTTAAGTCGTCTAACTTTTAAACTAATTTTTTAGTCATCCATCTTTTAGACTAATTTTTAAGTCGTCTAATTTTTAAACTAATTTTTTAGTCACTTATCTTTTAGACTAATTTTTAAGTCATCTAACTTTTAGACTAATTTTTAAGTCATCTAACTTTTAGACTAATTTTTAGACGCGTAATTTTTAAGGCGTATAACTTTTAGATTATTTTTAGACGTGTACTTTTAAATCGTCTAACTTTTAGATTATATTTTAGACGCTTGTATATAGTTCTAGGCCCCAAGACAGTAACTAATAAGCTTCGTTCACTGGTCGAACGTTGGACTAATGAACGAAATATTTCATGATAAGCCCTGGTCAGTCCTTATATTCCTCGGTCCCAAGACTCAGTTACGTCTTAGGACCATTTGAGATAGAACGAATGGCTAAACGGGACCACCAAATGTCAGCGCATTTGCACATAATTATGCCAACTGAAATTGAAGGCTGCCCAGTGAACTTAAAAGCTTAAATTCTACCTAGATGCTGTTTCTAGGCGCCACGTTAAACAAGACGGGTGCATTGTGCACCTAAAGATTGGCGGGGTGGCTCCTATGCAAACAAAAAAATTAATGTTTATTATAACCTTTTAATCCACGTATTTGTGTCGAAGAATGGAAAATAATTAATGTATTTGAGGCTAGTGTTTTCGTGATACATTAAAGGGGATTTTTGTTAGAAAAATATAATATTTTGCTGCCATAAGTTATTTTTATTTAAATTTAATTTTTATCAATAGTGTTCAAGCCACGCCAAATCCGGTTGCATGCTCGTCATATAGCTACTAGATTTTTACTGTTGGCAAATTGAAAACCTTTCTTCCTACTAAGCTCGTTATGTTTTCGTTTTAAGGAAGGCAAATTCGTTCTTACCCGGAGAAAACGGTTGGTTGCAATTTGTCAAGTCGATTGTATGAGAGATGCACACGTGGTTTTTGCACACAGTGGGTTTTACACACGTGGTTTTTGCACACAGTGGGTTTTACACACGTGGTTTTTGCACACAGTGAGTTTTGCACAAGTGGTTTTTGCACACAGTGGGTTTTACAAACAATCGCTTCCAAGGGGGCTTTCCAGATACTTCCACAAGTGAGTTTTGCACCCAAAATCTACCAAAATGGTGAGAATTAAATAATACGTCTAATTCTATATCTAATCTTAAATTAACGTCTAATTAAATTTTGGTAGCTTTTGCTTCGTCTAGACATTAAATATAAATAAACTGGTATCCAAAATTGATGTTACATTCAACGTTATTTCAATGGGAAAGGTACGTATTCTTCACTGTAACTTCCGACGTGCTTTATTTATAAAAAATCATTTTACAGAAAATTAAAGAGCTATAAATACTTAATATAATTATTAAAAATATAAAAATTTTAAGGTATCCTTTGATAGAGAATCCACGATCAAAAATGGTACATAAATTAAAGGTAGAAAACAAAAATCAGTAAAAAACAGATTTAAGATAAAAAAAATTGCTGACTTAAACGTCAACAATCATTTTCTAATAATTTTGCATGTTTATATGGGAAAAATTATCATTCTAAATATCTTTTTTACGAAATTTCATTTTCCACCTTCGATTTTTGTACCATTTTTGATAGTGGGTTCTCTGTCATAGGATACGTGAAATAGGATAGAGAAAGTTTCTTCACCAGCCGACCTCAATTTCTTTGAAGCCTTCCATATTCTTTCGCATTCCTCTTCTACTGTTAACGATCAGCTTCCGTTCAATTCCATGTCCTCTATTTGGAGAAACTTCATTCGTCCCATAGCAAAAGACGCGGCTACGGACCCACAACTGGTTTACCCGAACTAATTTTGGACTAGCAATTTGGCATCGATAGTTTTTCTAGCACGTGTGCCACATTAGTGTAACTAGGGTTCTGAAGAAGGAAGCCTAAACGCGCTTCCGAAATAGCTATAAACCATCGTATTTATTTTAACTGTGTTAATGTGTTTAATTTTATTTAATTTTTTTTTAATTTTTTTGTAATTAGGTTGAGGGTTTATAGCTCTTTAATTTTCTATAAAATGATTTTTTTTTAAAAATAAAGCGAATAGAAAATTATAGAGCAAAATATGTACCTCTCCCATTGAAATAACATTGAATGTAACCTTAATTTTGGACACCGGTGTATAATGTGCTGATTGTAAATATTTCCCTTACAATTTTATCCAGGGTTTAGGACTAAGAATTTTTTTTTCTCTATGTCGGTTTAAAATATTTATTGTTTTCAATTTTTTATTATCATATTTCTTCAGTTCACTGGTTTTAATGCGATTCATTATTAATATTACTACGCCTAAAGAACGTTGATAAAAATTGTTTCTTAATTTAATCTGCGTAGTGTTTGACTTGTATAAATAAAGACAGTATTTGCACATGCCAAAAATCTCCGCTGAATCATATTTTTTAAATTCTAAATTAGTTAAAGTGTTTTTTTTTATGTTCTAACAAGTCAAGGTCTTTTTCAAGTTCTAAATATTTAAAACATTTCTTCTTTCTACATATTTAAAGCATTTTTTCTTTCTGCATATTTAAAAAAAATTCTTCTTTCTAACTATTTAAAAACGAATTCCCAAGTTCCAAACGGTTAAGGTATTTTAATAAATTCTAAATAAAGTAGAATTTTTATAATAATTTTTAAATAATTAAGTATGTTTTATAAGTTCTAAATAGCTAACAATTAATGCATTTTTAATTAAAAGGTGAATTTATAATTTTACAAAACATGATTTTAATGCTTTTTGAAATTTTATAAAAATCCGTTTAGAACTGCGATTCTTATATATTTTAAATCACGACCGGTCAACCTATATTGAATATGAGAGATGAAGTATTTTTTAATTTGCTTTTTATTTTTACATATAGTACTATATATGTGATACTATATATATACTATATATGATGTACTCATATATATGTCCTATGTAAATAAAGAGAAGAATTCGGATTGGCGTAACGAATTCAGGGCGATGACTTAAACGAATGATTACATGGTGCATATCAGTATATACATATATCGGTACATAATATACCAGTATATAATGAGCCATTTCATTGCTATAACGATTGTTTTGCTCTTGTTTCTAGGTTTTACGGCTCAAAGACTGGCTAAATGGTCATGTTATGCTGACCTACTGTTTTCCGAGGAATCCGAACCTCTTATGGCCTAGAAACCAAAACCCTGGACACGAATTAACGACTGAACGGATTAACGAGCAATTTTTTATTCTTCAGTTTCATTTCCTTTGATCTTTCCCTTCGAAGATTTTGAATTTTTATTTATTTTAAAAATAAATATCTTTATTATGAATTATTAAAAAATAAACTTTGAATTCCGGATAGCATTCAGCATAATATCGCGCCTTTGAAACAGAATGTACCTACTGCTGTTGTGCTACTCTGAAAATCGAAAACCATGTACAGTAGAACGAACCCTACACAACGAAATGGACGGTTCCATGAAAAGTTCGCTTTATAGAAAATTCGCTTTTATGGAAACGATGTTCGCGAACTAGAACAATATAATATAGTACCATAATTAAAATCCTGCTTTTTCTGTGCAAACGACTTCGTTTCGTAATAATATTCAACCATTTAAAATGATGTTTGTTTCATGGATATAATGACGGATGTTTTTAACCGTGCGTATTATATTCCCACGGTATTAGGGAACCTGATATCGCTGACGCAATCATCCAGTTTTCTGTTTTGGTCGTTAAAAATTTCGTTATATAGAAACACTTTCATATGTAATGTTCATGGGGGTATACCAACATTTTGCTATATAGAGAATTTCGCTATACGAAAGGTCGTTATACGCAAGTTCTGTTGTATGTTATTCGTTAAATATTAATCTCGTTTAAGAGCCTAAAAAATAATAGTGATTGGTTATGAACATAATGTAAATTATGCATATGAACCATTAACGCAATGAGGCATATTAACTATATATCAGATACACAACTACCTCCAATTAAAAAACTTTTTTTAAACTATTTGCAAATATTTTTTTACTTAATGTTGATTATGAAATGTATTAATATGTAATTATCAAAAGGTGGTAATCCTTTTCATCCTCACATTGCTTTTCCCTCCTCAGCTATTAACGTTAGCGGATGACACGATCTGAAACTTAATAGTGAACTTGTTAAAATCGTATCAAAATTATTTCACAAAAAAATAAATTAATTAAAAATATCTCTGGTACCCAAACCCTCTTATGACTTCTCTTTCTAAATTAAACGCATCCATATGTATAATTTTTTTTTAATTGACGAAACCTTCCTGACCCACTGAAATTTGGTTCGGGATCCACCGATAGGTGGCCACCCACATTTTGGGAGCCACATCTTTGGGCCTGTAGCTAGACGCTTGTTACAGGAGAGGCTCTGAATTTTACAGGGGGGATTCAGAAAGCTACAGGGGGGCTTAATACAGGGGGGCTTTCGTAAGTGTTTTGATATATCATATGATTAATATCAGAAGGAGTCATTCATTAAGAAATTAAGAAAGGATTCATTAAGAAATCAGAAGGAAAGGAAAATGAGAGAGAAAAGATGAAGATGTTGGACGAAGAGGTATGTTAAAGAAAAGCAAAATGATGAAGCAAATAAAGTAAAGATAATGAAGAAATATATATAAACACTTAGAAGGTGTTAAAAGTGGTGATATAAGCTTCTGAAATTTATAAAAAGCAGATTTTCTCTACACCATCAAGCGTTTTCTAGAGTCTTTAACTAAAGAAAGGGCAACTTCTACCGTACCTATTCCCCTTGACGTATCCCTGGGCTTCTTCACGCCACCTACAATGCTCTTACCTATGACTCATCCCCTTCTGTTCCCATGTAACACCCCTAACTTAAAATTACAAGAAGCAGGAAGCAATAAAAGACGGGGGTGGTACTTTCACTGCAAACCCCCAATGTTTACATTTTTTATCTCCTTGTAATAGTTCCCTGCTAACCCCTTTACGCACTTTTTTTAAGATAAAGAATGGAAAAGGGTTAGGACGAGAAAAGAAATTTCGCTTCCATTATCAAACCCGTGGGAATGTTTAGACAGATTGGAAAATTTAGGTCATGCTTTCTTGGGGGAATATTTTGCAAAATTTGAGGTCGGAGAGTAGAAGCAGGTTCCAGGTTTTCATATGTGAGCGGCCAAGGAAAGGTATAGAAAGGTAATGGACGAAGATATGGAAAAAAAAGGCGCCTTCAAAAAGGCGCCGACAAAAATAACGCCTTTTATTTTTGTAAAACGCATGACCAGTCTCTTTGTAGCTGTCAAAGTATTATTTTTCTTTCTTAACATTGTGAGCTTGAACCAGGTCCGTAGTTAGACGCTTGTTACAAGAGAGGGCTTTGAAAGTTATAGAGGGCGCTCAGAAAGTTACGGGAGCTCAGAAAGCTACAGAGGTGACTTAAAATTCGTAAATGTTTTGATGTATTTTATTAATATATTTAATAACACTAAATATATAAGTAGACTAATATATTTAAAATTAATAAATAAATTTCTTAAAATAAATTTTGCATTAAAAACTTATAAATTTTAGTATACCTCTCTATAATTTACCCTATCTTTATTATAAATATAAAGCATATGAGGACTCAAACCTCTGTAAAAAACATTATATAAACCAGATCTACCGTAGAAAGCTATGTTGAATACATTTTTAACGTCAAAGAACAATTTTCATTACAATTATTAATATTCCAATAAAATTTTACAATACTTGATTTTTGAGAAAAAATATTTTCCAGGGTAGGGGGGGGCTGACTATACTTATAGGGGGGGCAAAGCTCCCTATAGCTCCAGTCTGGCTACAGCTCTGGCTTGAACGTTTCCCCCCCCCCTTCTTTCAATGACAAAAACAGCCCGCAGTCCACCAGGAAGAAAATTCCATCATAGTGAGCTGAAAGCATCGACATTCCGTCATTCTCTACCTAATAGCATGCAAACGACTAAGGGTCTCAGATCTTCTTCGTTACCTTAGTTACATCCACTTATTTTGCATGAATATTAATCAATTCAGTGTTGGGAAATTGACCTAGACGTATCGATTTTTCCGATGCGATATTTTCGTCAAGAGCTGGTGATATCCCAGATGACAAAAATTAATAATATAATAGAACCTGCCTAAAGCGATCACCTTTGTGACCGAACTGCAATGGTCACCATAAGCGAATGGTCACTATAAACTACAGACTTCGGTATAGGCTTTACAAAGTCCTTACTAGTATACAGTTACTAGTATACTTACAGTTACAAAACGTGCTCACTTTATTCAGATGATCACTTTACCAGGGTCAACTGTACAGTAAAACCTGCCTAAGGTGACTACTCTTGGGACTGGACTGTAATGGTCACCATGGACAGGTGGTCACTGTACAAGACAGATTTTGATATAGGCGTAATTAAGTTTTCTACTGGTTCTCTTTTATTAGAAGTGATCACTTTATTCAGGAGGTCACTTTACCAGGTTCCACTGTATATAAGTGAAATGAGTTAAAATGTAAATAGCACGGTGCCATGTTCCAAACCGAAGCTTACTCTCTTTTGCGTATTGCATCGCATAACTGCATGAAAAGTATTTAAGGAGGTAAGATTCAGTAGAGTGGGAAATGGGGGGGCTCGGGGTTAACCCCCCCCCCCTTTCAATAATAAAGTACGTTATTCTTCTTAGCTCTAAATCAATTGATCTTGTTCAAAGCTGTCTGAGCCCCTCCTCATAATTTTTAAACCGCTACACCCTGAGCAGATTCTTGCTTACTAAACCAAAATAAACTTTCGAAGCCCCGTACATACTGAAATATACAAGCCTTTATAGTCTTTGAATTGATATTTATATTTTTTGCACACACTGTACATTCTCTCTATAATTGTATTACCCTATTTAATGTGTATCTCTCAACATTCTGCGCCTTTTTCACCATTTTGATTTAATTCCGTACTTTTTCTTTCCATATCCTCTACTCAACTTCCTTAAAGTACCTAGAATGGCGAAGAAGATTGCAAGTCGCAGTCTGGATCAAAAGCGGGATTTCAAGAAAAGATGGCTGGAGAGTGTGAAAAAGAACCAAAAGAAATGACAGTAGGAAAATGACGAAAGAGAGCATGAAAGAAACAAAAGGAAAAAAAAAATAAATTGGGATCCTAATCGTTAAGGAAGCCCAGGTCGTCCAAGTACTGTAATACCAACAGGAGTAGGTTGTGGTTGCATAGCCACATGCTTCAATAAAACAGTGTTTATTTCATATATCTTCCTTTGTTCATTTTTTTTATTTCCATTAGCATACAAGCAAGACTTGAAAACCAAGGCATATAAATATAGATATATATACATTCTGCCTTCACTTGACAAAGGGAGCAGTTGGCTCCCGAAACGTCGTGTTTTTAAACCTTACGCCAGTGTCGAAATAACTGTTTGTTATAGACATATATATAGTAGAACCTGTCTAACGTGACGACCTTTGGGACTGGTCTATAATGGTCACCAAAGACAGGTGGTCACTATAGACGACATTGGTATCGGCACAACTAAGTACCTACTAAGTCTCTCTAATACAAAGCTTAAAATTAAATTAATGTAAAAATAAATTTTAAAAACTTAAATTACAGTAGAACCTGCCTAAAGCGACCACCTTTCGGACTGGATTGAAATGGTCACCATAGACAGGTGGTCCATATACACTGCAGACATTGGCATAGACATGACTAAGTTTCTACCAGTTCTGTCTTATAAAAAGTGGTCGCTATTCAGGTGGTCACTTTAACAGGTTCCACTGTATATTCATTTCATTATTTTAATAAATTTATTTTCTTTTTTGTTTATCTTTTGATAGGAAATCGTTAACGATGCTTTCACGCTGGGCAGGTTTAATTCGAAAAACTTAATTTAGTTTTAGCAATATTCTCAGTGACGTAGGATAAAAAGGGAGGAGCTCAGCGAAGCTCAATTGTCCCATCGAATAACGAAGTACAGCAGGATCTGCCTAAAGTGACCACCTTTTTGACTGGACTGAATTGCAATGGTCATTATAGACAGGTAGTAACTATGTACGGCAGACTTTTTAGTATAAACATGACCAAGTTTCTACCAATTCTCTCTTATAAACAGTGGTCACTGAATTCAGGTGGTCACTTTATCAGGTTGCACTGTATTTCTGTAAAAAATTTGTCAATTAACTTGCTACCTGCCTATTTCCTTCCTACCTATACACATAGGTCTGTCTGTCTCTCTCTTTGTGCCCCTTTAATGCA
>QLNU02015003.1:2452941-2481371 GCA_006491805.2 Dysdera silvatica
AATTTACAAGTACCTGCGTAACAGTGTCTCTGTCGCTATGATTTCAATTTACAAATACCTACGTAACAGCGTCTCTATCACTATGTTTTCAATTTACAAATACCTACATAACAGCGTCTCTATCACTATGTTTTCAATTTGCAAATACCTACGTAACAGCGTCTCTATCACTATGTTTTCAATTTACAAATACCTGAGTAACAGAGTCTCTATCACTATGTTTTCAATTTACAAATACCTGCGTAACAGAGTCTCTATCACTATGTTTTCAATTTGCAAATGCCTACATAGCTCCTTGTATCTTTCCCATTGCTTTACAAAGTTACAAATGTCTGCCTGCTTGATTTTTTCTCATTTATTTATTTATTATTATTAATTAATTAATTAATTAGCTTTATTAATTTTCCATTTTACAACTCACTACCTACCGACGTTTATTTCACTGTCTATTCCGCACGCTTGCTTTCTACCATCCTCTGTGCTAAGATTATTCAGTCTTTTTCAGTCCAAAGGCCAGTTTTGCTTATCATTGTTGGCTCGCGGGTCGCACTACTATACTAGCAATATTAGGACTGAACAAGGCGCATCCAGGGGGGGAGGCACAGCCCCTCCCCCGATCAGAATAGAATTCAATAAGTCTAAGTTGAATTTTGTTTTAAAATCACTGTTGCACTGCAAATCAATAAAACTAACCCTCATACCCATATTCGTATATGCTAGAAAACTAAAAACGCTATAGAGGGAGGACCGCGTATTACTTTAGTTCTCTAGCATTTTAAAATGATCACTACGAAATGCAAACATAATAAAATACACATTTTTAGGACTCAGAGGGGTTTTATTTTTGTGTGAAACAATTTGTATTTTTTCATGAGCCGGCGGGCTGCAAGTGGCCCGTGGGTTGAAGACCCCTGCTCTATGCTAGCCTGCATACTTGCAACCCTATCTATATTCATTATAATTGCCTACTTGCAATCATTTATTTACATATATACGATACTGGTGTCCGTGTAGCGACTGTGAATCGAGAACATTCAGGATCGTAGCAATTTAAAAATTATGGAGCTCATATAGATCGAATGATTCGGGTTTACGAAGAACAATATACAGTGGAACCTGTTAAAGTGACCACTTGGGTAAATCAACCACCTGGATAAAGTGACCACCTTTGGAAATTGACCACCTGGATAAAGTGATCACTTTCGGAAATTGACCACCTGAATAAAGTGACCACCTTCGGAAATTGACCACCTGGATAAAGTGACCACCTTCGGAAATTGACCACCTGGATAAAGTGACCACTTTTTATAAGAGGGAACTAGTAGGGACTTAGTTATGCCTATATCAAAATCCTTATTGTATAGTGTGCAGCCTGTCTAATGGTGACCATTGCAGTCCAGTCTGGAAGAGGTGGTCACTTTGGGCAGGTTCTACTTTACTTCGTTATTCGATGGGGGGGATTAATCCCCCTGAGCCCCTCCCCATCTATCCTAAGCCATTGAAAATATTATTAAAACTAAATTTAAAATTTTCGAATTAAACCTACACAGCACGAAAGCATTGTTAAAAGTGTCTTATAAAAAAGATAAACGAAAAGGAAAATTAATTTATCAACATAATGAAATAAATGTACACTGGAGTCTGCTGAAGTAACCACCTTTGCAAACTGACCACTTGACTAAAGTGACCACTTTTTATAAGACAAATGGTAGAAACTTAATCATGCCTATATCAAAGTCTGTCAAGTACAGTGACCACCTCTCTATGGTGACCATTGCAGTCCAGTCCCAAAGGTGGTCGGTTTAGGAAGGTTCTACTGTATAAAACAAATGAATGGATCAGTTGAATGGCGTAAGAAAAATAGCAAATAAACGACGAAAACGAAGCAACAAAATGAAAATTGAATAATCGCTGTGTTTTAAAACTATCCAAACCCCAAAACACTGGATGTTTAATCGCCTGTTAACAGTGGTGTAGTCCTAAAAAAAAGCAGCATAACGCTCTTCTAAATCAGGGGCGGATCCACAGGGGGAATCAGGGCACCCTCTAACCAGTCAATAGCCCATTAATCTGATAGGGGCAGAAACTATCATCATGTATGGGTTGTCGAGTTGGAATTGCAAGAACCTCCCCCCATCCCAAATGCCCCTCTGGATCCAACACTGCCTACAGTATATATATTCGGGCCATAT
Organism: Dysdera silvatica; assembly: GCA_006491805.2. Taxonomy (NCBI): domain Eukaryota; kingdom Metazoa; phylum Arthropoda; class Arachnida; order Araneae; family Dysderidae; genus Dysdera; species Dysdera silvatica. The sequence goes on from QLNU02015003.1 coordinate 2,455,134, forward strand.
ATGCCTACAGCATATATATTCGGGCCATATAAGCATAAAATAATAATAATAATGTGACACAAATGCATGTGCCCAAGCCGAACTAAACTAGGAATGACCTCTGAAGTGAGCTAATAAAATAAAGAAAACAATTGGAAAAGAGAGACAAATGACCGCGTTTCCGCCCTTGTCACCTTCGTTGTGTCAACAAACAATGCATTGTGGCTTTTTCTATTTTCGGAACACAGTTTGTGATACGTGTTCCAAGCTGTAATTTCATTTTAATTCCCACGATTCTTAGTTGATTTATTCAAAATTTTAGGGTCATTGCTCTAAAAAATTTTTTTTCTTAATAAAATTGTCGAATCCACATATTTTTTATTTACAACTTGAACAGAATTTTGTTTTTAAAATGTATGATTTCCTAAAACTTTGCCCTTGCGCCATTAGGCCTCGACTACACCCTTGCCCGTTAATCAATTTTAAATATTACGAAGAAAGAATCCAGTCCCGCTTTCTAATCAATTACAGGATATACAACGCCGCTTAACTGATCAATTTCGCTGCCAAAAGACTAAATGCATAAATTAGAAGTTTCATAGGAATCTCTCTTTGTTCAGTATTTAGGTTCTGGGCTTCCCAAAATGTTGAATAAATTAAACAAATTATCTTTGCACGGCATCCCTGATGAACTCTGACCTTCATTCTACCTTTACCTCCGTTCTTCCCGAATCAAATGTCCATTGCTATCCTTGGGCCAGAAAAACTCAACCAACCAAAATGTCCATTCTCCACCTCGATGGCTAATATTTCAATCGAGAAGAAATTGACGACAACTTCCTCTGTTTTGCATACGACAAGGTACCTGGCATGTTGTACAGCCAACTCTTGTCAAATCCAGTGCCAATGAAGTGCAAATCGTGCCAAAATTTCTATTTAATTTAATTGCTGATGTTGGATAAGGAATGAAAAATATATATTGGAAGTGCTCATTCTACTAGTTATGAATATATGAATATGGCTATCATGCACCGAATGACATGAACGGGAAAAAAGTGAAAAAGTGGGGGATAATGGACGAACCCTGAGGGACAAGAAATCGAAATAGGCAGAACAGAAGACTTACTCGCAGGTCAGAGCAAAGGGGTGAGGGGCCAGGTGGGTCAAATGGCCTGTAGCTACGTTGAACCCCCAAACCTCCCCCTTAGCTACGACCTTGCATGGGAGGCTCAAGTGGTTATGGGGAGGCTCAAGCGCCTTTAAAGAAGATTTTGTGATGCGGCCTGTGAGAAAATAATGTGTTTTGATAACCAATGGGGGGGGTTCAAGCCCCCCATTGGTTTTTATACGCCGTTGACTTGTACGTACCTAAAAACTACATAAGTATCAGATAACTATACAAATGTCTCTCGCTTTCTGCTCATGAAAATTAAAAGGCTATAGAATTATTTCAAAAATTATTTTATTCTTCAAAATAGGCACCATTACATTCGATAATATTTTCCTAAGAATATATATAAGCTTCGCTCATACCGATTCTGTAAAATGTTTCGTCTTGAGAACCGGAAAACCTGGCTACCATACGTTTTACCTCTTTTCATTTTTAAACGGCCTCTTTTTTATGTGGTTGTACAGAGCAAGGAATAAGTGATAATCACTTGGGGAAAATATCGGAGGAATTAGATAGATGATGGATGAAGAGAAGGTGGGGGAAATAAGATAAATGAGGCAATATTTCCCATTCTAAAGCATTAATCATAATGTAGGTAACTTTCGGCGAATGAGGTTTGACATCATACTGCCATAACACCATTTTCTTTCTGTTCATAAGTCCTGTTTGTGAATCAATGCGTCTTGCAGACGTTCAAGTTGACTAATGTAGGTCTCATCCATGATGGTTTGTCCTTGGAGAATGAACTCGTGGTGCACAATACAGGTCGACGTGCTTCTGAAGATTGAGTGGAGCTCTTACAGAATGGAGAATTGGATGTTTCAGTGACAACCAATGTTGTATCCACTTGTTGCTGAGGAATTAGGTCCATTTTCCATCACACACAACAAGCAATCCAAACACTGTTCCTTTTTATAACCAAAAACAAGTGAAGAACAGAATGTAAGCCTAGTCTATTGTTCACTAACAAATCGTATGGGACCCACTTACTGAGATTCCGCGTCTTCCCAACTTGATGCAGATACAAAGGGATGATCTTACCACTACCATAGAACGCTTTGAAAAGTCCTTGACAAGTTAAGGCGGAATCCAGACCAGTAGACAGGATGAAGGGGCAACCGGGGCAAGACAAAGGGGCATATGGGGCACAGGGCACCCTGAGATTGTTCTATATATATAAAAAGCTCGATGGGGCAACTGAGGCCACGCCCCTACTGGCCCGACTTGGCTATAGCCTGGCGGAATCATCTTCAAATCGTCGCCAATAGCGACAACAGGTTTTCCAGAGTATATGGTTAATCTCACAGCGATTCTTCACCATGCTGGCATACGCAGGGGGGAGTTTATGGGGGTTGTATCCCCCTATTGAGCCTATAACCCCCTTCCTTACGAATTTTCTGCGTACGCCTATGCTTCAAACAAAGGAAATGTTTTGTGCCACATTTTTACGACACAATGTGTAACAGCATTGCTTCCGAATGCAATACGTGTTTTACATGCCTCTACAGCAGTTGTGCCGAGTTTCAGTTCATGACGTAAACACGATCGAATGACTTGAGGCTCAACAGACGTTTCGAATACGTTGGCATGCTTCACCGAAAACCGGATCAAACTCGGTGAAACCTTTGTGAATGATATTTTAATTCTGACATGCAGAAAAAAGCTTGGAACTACGTAAATTCGTTTGCTGATTGGTTGTATGTTTATGGTGCAAGGGTGGCAAAGGTGATTACGTGCCAAACAATGTGAATCTGTGTATAGTTCGTTCGCGGAGAAATGGCGTGCAGTCCCGTTAGCAGACAGCTTGTTTCATTGCAGTAGAGGGTAGAGCGTATTACAGAACTCGTTTTTTGTGCGCGAAAAACGAGTTCTGGAAGACGCTCTACCCTCTACTCCATAGAATCAAATGGAGAAAACTGCCATCAGCTTATTCAAGATCTACTTAAATACTTCGAAAGTCTTCTGTGTGTGTGTGCTTGATGTCTTTAAAATTAATTTCTTGCATCTGCATTTTGATTTTTTCCCCGAAAAAATAGGAGTTGTTAGTGATGCAAAAAAATTCAAAGATAACGGAAGCAAATATTTAAATGGACACCGAAACCATCGAAACACCACAAATCAGGAAAGAAGGAGAAATAGCAGTTATATGCAGGGGAAGTAGCAGTAATATGTAGGCGAAGTAGCAGTAATGTGCAAAAGAAGTAGCAGTAATATGCAGAAGAAGTAGCAGTAATATTCAGAAGTAGCAGTAATCTGCAATAAAAGTAAGAAGAAGTAGCAACAAAATAGTATGTAGCAAAACTATGAAGAAAGGAAGAAAGAATTCAGGTAATGACAGCATGACACTGAATAGTTTGAAGAAGCTAGATAAAGCGTGCAGAAAGGATTCTTGCACCAAATGCCTTAATAGTGTTAATATACTAAAGCAATGGGACATGAACACAATGATTTTATCATATAAAAAGGTGAAAAAGAGTTCATAGAAAAATATTGATCCACTACCTAGTTGCCTGCCATTTGCAAGATATTCACGAAAGTGCTAACACATCATCATTTCCAGAAGAAATGAAACATGGCTCAACCAAGAGAACAAACTGAATGTCGAAAGAGCCACAGCAGAGTGGACCATATTCAAATACATGTATACAAAAGGGATTGAAGTATCAAATGAATATATGAACATCTATTATGTGTTGCGTATATGGACCATGGAAAGTCCTTCGACTCTATCCAAAGGTCCACAATCTCACCTACTTTTCGAAATCAGCAGACATAGAAAACCTGTACGTTGATACGATCAAAGGCGTGTATAAAAGTGAAAGTGTTAACTGTCTGGGAATGCCAAAGCTATCAGAACTGGTAAAGCAGAAAGATATCATATCTCCAAAACCTTTTACTTCAGCCTTGCAGAAAATCTTGCAGCTGATAAACTGGAACAGCACAAGCATAAAGATAAATGGAAAATATTTCCATATTATGAGTGTTGCAAATGATGACGTTCTCACTTTTTTTGAGCAATTGTTTTAGAATTCCCCTATATGATGCAGGAGCCTTTGACTAGGGCTTCAAATGAACCTACCAAAGTTGAACATTTACATGTTAAAAGCAAAAATACACGCTGAAGAAATGAAGCTACACTGTTAAAAATAATAGTTCAGGGTTGAACCAAAATGTGGTGATTTTCCAGCTTCATCCATTGTTAAGAACTACGTTTCACCACATTTTTGCTCCAGCTATGTTACCAATACTTGGCCGGAGGTTGAACCAAAATATGGATATACTTTCAATAACGAATAAGGCAACATTGAACCAAATTCATGGTTCCAGCTTGAACCAAATATATTGTTCTAGGTTGAACCAAATGTGGCCAAAATTTCCCGGACACTGTATAGCAAAATGAAAATCTGCCTTTAACATGCAACCTGTCAGAGACGTATCGAGGAGTGTTGGAGCCCCCCATTATTTATCTCGGCTGCTATTGAAGCCACATCTACCCCATTTCATATACAGAGAGTACACATAATTTTTATTAATTACGAAAAGGTAGCAACCAAGCGAAATCATAACGAATTTTTATTAGGCCAAACATAAGCATTTTAGCTGTTAATGATAAAAAACATCAACTTCATATATACAGAAATTATTATATAAATCATTGTAATTTATCAAAAATAAAGGATATACACACCATAAACTAATGAATTGGAATCATCGTAGCTTGCTGGATGATTAAAGAGATCTTGGCACGCGAAAAAAAAACAAAAAACCTGGTGAATATCGGTAAAGAATCTCAACGGATAGAGTTGTTTGCCACACGTGACTTCTCTCGCCTCAAGTGATTGGCTAGGAGGTTGAACGAAAATCTGGTTCGGCGTTTAATCGTTATTTAAAAAATACCATACTTTCACCAATAAGTGGTACTTTTGAATTTTCAAGTGAACCAAATTTTGGTAAAATGCCTGCATTTTCACCATGTTTTAGTAACAACTAACGCGGAAATTGTTAAGAGTGTAGATAACGTTGACTGTATTTCTAAGCAGAAAACGATGTTCAGTGCAAAGCAAAGTAATGTAAAGTGTTGTAAAGCAAATTTTACTTTACGGTTATAAAGTTAACTTATAAATACAATCCACATGTAGTGCTATGTAGAATCACCCTGCATGGCTGATTGCGCTTTGTAGTGAATCCGTGGTAACTTGTTTACCTAGTACGCCGTTATCCCGGGTTTTACTCCCAACTGGTGCCAAAAAAAAAAGCGTTTACCGATTAATTACTTACTGTAACTCGAGGGTTGATTCCCTAGGACATAAGAGGTTCGGATTCCCCGGAAAACTGTGGATTCCGGCGCAGCAAGACCCTTGTTGTCCTTGCGACGTAAAATTCACAAACATAATTGCTCTGATTATAGTTACCTTGGTTAACGAAGGCAACGCTGTATGAAAGAGTTCCACGGTCATATTAAACTTCACTGATGCATCTAGGGAATAAGCAGTCTCATCCCATTATTATTTCATTATTTAATAATTATTATTTCTTTATTTAATCGTTACTATTTCTTTATTTACTTATTATTATTTAATTTCATTTCTTTAATAATTATTATTTCTTTATTTAATTGTTACCATTTCTTTATTTACTTATTATTATTTCTTTATTTCATTATTAAATCATTATTTAAACAGGTTTTATTTGCAGGACAAATTGCCTTTGCATCTCAAGAAAGGGTCTTAACCAACGTGTGTTATCTGGCCTTGTGAGTCGAAGACATGGAGTGTACTAAAAACAGCAGTACAGAAATTTCAAGCAACCAAAAAGAAAATAGAGAGGTGAATGCTTGGAATGAGAAGGAAGAACAGGAAAAGAAATACTTAGATTAGAGAGAAAACCAGAGCAATAGAAAACACAATTGTTAAAGCAAAAAAAGGACCATAAAAAACAGTAGCATAGCAATTCAAAACTCATGTGGGGGGGGAGGGGGCTTAAATGCTTTTTTTTTAAAGAAGAATAGCTGATGTGGCCTTAGAGATAAAATAATGTCTTTTGATGTCCAATGGGGGGCTTGAGACCTTTAGCCCCCCTTTCCTACGTCACTGATAAAAGACATAGGAAACATCTTGACCTAGGCACTTGAAGAAACCTTCATAAAACAGTGAATAGATCCTTTGGCCCCCCTTTTCCTACGTCATTGATAAAAGACCTAGGAAACGTCTTGACCTAGGCACTTGAAGAAACCGTCATGAAACAGTGAATAGATCCTTTAGCCTCCCCATTTTCCTACGTCACTGATAAAAGACCTGGGGAACGTCTTGACCTAGGCACTTGAAGAAACCTTCATAAAACAGCGAATAAATCCTTTAGCTCCTTTTCCTACGTCACTGATAAAAGACCTAGGAAACGTCTTGACCTAAGCACTTGAGGAAACCTTCATGAAACAGTGAATAGATAACGGTTAGATGTGAGGATGGTGGAAATATATATAAATAGGAAGACATTCTTATAGCGAGCCTGTATTTAGCGAGGGAAATGCGGGTATTGTTTTATATGGTGTTACATGATGACTAAATGTAGTACAATTTAATCCTTTTTAACGAAGAAGATTTAACAGCAGGGCCGTTTCAGCAGAGTAGGCGACCGCCAAGGGTTTAAAAATTTTAATTTTAAATCAAACAAAGAAAAAATTGAGCAAATGAGGAGAAAAAATGAAAAAGAAGAAAAATTAAAACATATAATTGTTTTCAAAAGCATACGAAACAATTACTTAATAAGTCGTTACTTTGACAAATGTAAAAATGTTTGATATGTTTCATTGTTTAATTTTGCACATAAGTTCTTTATATCTAATACATTTAAGCCTTCTAGCTCTGATAATACAACGTTGTGTTTTGAAATATTACTCCGTCAATATCTCAGTTTTCAAAAATATAAAATGTTGAAATTAAACAATTATAACATGTAGCAATTGTTTTACTATTCACAATAACTAATATTACAAAATAACTAATATGTCTAAAATATAAATGCAATTAAAGGGTTTTTAATGATTTATAGTAGAAGTATGTAGTTACATAGAAGAAGTATGTAGTTACATTGTTATAACGCTGAATATTAGTAGTGGCCGAGAAGAGGGGCATAAGCGAAAGAGTATAATCGTAGTAAAAGGGTGGGGGGACGGGACGACATTTTTCAATTCCTGCCGAGGGCTGCAAAACACCTAGAAACGGCTCCGCTTAACACACACACACACGGGTATAAGGCGAAATTATTAAAATTTATAATAAATAAAATGTTGAAAATTCTAAAAAAATTCGAAATAGAAAATTAAGAAAACAACAAGTGGTTGTGGACGACATTTTTACTGAGGTAACACAACTTTCCAACACTTTCTTTGGGAAAAAGACTGATCAGTCGGCACACTCTTTGATAAAAGACTGATCAGTCAGCATACTCTTTGATAAAACACACTTTCCAACACTTGAAATCGAAGTATTTCTGGGGACCCTCATCCCTTTCACATACATAAGAAGGAGTTCGCAATAAACGCTTTTTAAAGCCGTAGATTTCACCGATGATCAGTAGCGTAGCCCCCCCCCCCCAATATTTCTGAATTGGTACGCCCCTACTGATGATTATGTGTTTAATGCGATAAATATATTTTAGGACGAAAATGAAACGAACATAAATACAGTAAAACCTATCTTAGCGACCACCTCTAACAATATTTGCTTACGCCAGCACTATCAGGGGTGGGGGCTAGGGTCCCACGGGCCCATATAACTGTACGCCTGTAAATACTATTCAATCTGTATTTTGCATTTCATTTTCCAAGAGGGCAAGTTCCCCAATAGTCCTCCCCCTCAACTCACCCCATGTAAGTAAATGTCAATTGACATGCAAACTTGAAATTGACAAAATTTATAGAATATGCCAGAAAAGTGGAGAAAAGTAGAAGGGGAGACCACTGTTTCTTGGCGCCCTACTAGTCCCCAATCTCTCAACAAACTCTCCACAGCCTGTATGCTCTCTAATTGCAATTTTCAAGATGCGCTTTCAATTACTTTAACACAAGGGGTCTGCCATTGGTCGATAGCAGGAGAGAATGTCTTCGTCATCACGTGACCCGTGACGTCACAGCTGTGGAATTTAAAATTTATCGATTTCCCAAAGAGTCTACGACTCCAAAAATCTGGCTTCCCGCTCACCAAATTCCCGTGTAAGTCAAAAAATATTTTACTCACTTTGAGAGCTGGAAGATGCCGGATTTCGGGTCAGCGTTGGCGCCGAAACTGGCGAGGTCAAGGCGACGATGGCGATAAATCGGCGTCAATTATCGATTTTCATTTTCTTAAAATTTCTGCGCGCCTGTAAGGATGATTTAAGCGCCATTTCTCAGCCAAATTAATGAGCGCCTTTGCCATTTAATTATTTTAGAAATATTGTTTACCCAGTGCCCGGTAATTAGGGCGTATTTCACAATAACTTTCCAGTAACGCCGCTTTCGTACCACTGGTCAGTGGCGTAGGCAGAAAGTTCATAAGTGGGGTTATAGAGCTACAACTCATATAATTCTATGTTAAATATACAAAATTTCATTGCGATGGAAGGCAGGGTGCAAATCAAAATCAAACTTTTTTACAAGAGAGGTGGGGGATAAAATAATTTGCATAATTCCAATTAGAAGTTTTTGAGCCCTTAGTTTTAAAAAATAAATTTTAATTAAATATAATATAAGATTTGTGCACAACTTAAGAACATGGACGCAGTGGTGCAGCTACGGGTGGGGGTTGTGTTACACCCTGCCCCAGGATTTTTTTTTTCTTTTTGTTGTTGCAAAGAAAAAAACTTAAAATTAAATTAAGACTAAAGACTTGTCTAAAACACCTAAAACAATACCTAATATATAATAGCAATATAAATATAATAATATAATATAAAAAATAATAATATAAATATAAATATAAAAATAATATATAAATATAAATATAAAAAATATAATAATATAAATATAAATATAAAATATAATAATATAAATATAAATGTAAAAAAAAATAATAATATAAATAATATATAATAATATACATAATATATAATAAATACCTAATATACCTAAATAAATAAATAGAATAAGAACTGGGCTGCGAAACTGCATGGACTTGTATCTTATGTACATTTCTGATAAGATTTCACAAACATTAAAATCATGAAAATCAATATTAGAGCATACTACTATTTATTACATCCAATTTGACAAAAATAAAATTACAATATTACAACTAAATATAAATACAACGAAACTTTAAATCAAATAAATGTAAAAATTAAAATTTTTCAAAATTGTAAAAATTTAAGAAGTAAAAATTTGAAAATTGTAAAAAATTCTAAGAAGTAAAACAAAGTGTAATAAATTTTAAAAATTGTAAAAAAAAATTTGAAAATTGTAAAAAAAAATTTAAAAATAATTGTAAAAAAACTTTTTACGGTTTTATATTTGCGCAATGATTGAAAATATCTTTCAAGACGATTTTACTGGCATGTTTAGACTCACGAAGGAAAGGCCTGAGGTGGACGACGCGGATTTTAATGGTAGTGGTCTCATTTGAAAGCTCTCAAAAAATTATTAGACACGTATTCGGGCATTTTTCAGCGTGGACCTTAATATAGATACCAGGGGCTAAAGAAGGACAAAATTAGGGGCATTTTCGAAGATTTCAATTTTTTCTCAATTAAAATTTAGAGCTAAAGATTAAGTCGTGATGATTTATATGCATCTTTCAAATACGTAATAGATTATTACCCTTCACAGGGATAACACAATTGCCAAATATTGGTCAACACACAAAGCCACCGGGGCGAGATTTTTGTGAGTTTTTCATGGGGGATTTTTTATTACAAATAAATTTGACACCCACGTATTAGTAGCTCAAACTAGAGCTATTTTTTGTTAGAGGACGTTGCTCATCCCGATTCAAACGACTTAGCGTTGAGCCCGCGGGTGTCCTTACGACTTAATATATGGAGAAAAAGAGCGTTTTTTCTTGTTCTCATTCGTCTAGTAGGTCAAGACACCGCGGGCTCAACGCGGGGATATTGGTTCGAATCTGGGATGAGGACGGCGTCTCTTTTTCTCCTAAACAGAAAATAAAGTTCTAGCTTCAAATATATCGAATACATGTTTCAGGATTTTTCGGATAAAACATTATTGAATCTAATTTTTCAATTCTGAACATCGCCTCTATTATTGATATCCATTAAAAGACTTATTAGCAATTCGGCGAAATCATTGGCGATATTTCCAGAAAGATGTTGAAACCGGTTTGCTCTTATCATATCTCTCCTGTACCTGTCAGAGCAGAGAGAGAGTTACATTTTGCGGCAAACGAGCTAACTAATAATTGCATTTTTCTACATATTGTTGTAGTTAAATTTAGCGCGTATCACTTGATCAGAATAAAAAATTATCCGATTTTTTTTTATATTTTTGAGAAATCTGTTTTTGTTTTTGTAAGTAACAAATATTCACTTTCGCTAACGTTCTTTGCAACTAAAGTCATAATAATTGTCAAGACGTTATAATTTCCTACACAAGTTTTCTGTAACTTAATATCAATCTGAATAAAACGTATAAACGTAGTTCATATCGTTCAAACACACATATACATTACTCATACACAACATGCTCATCCTATAATATAACAACACGAAAAAAATATGAAAATTATTTCTCTAGAATAATGCAATCTTTATTTTACTATTCCAAAAAAACCCCGAGCGATACATGATGAAGAAAGTAGTACACTCTAACGCAGTGACGCACCCACCGGGGGGGGGAAGAGGGATGGGGCCCAGAATCTAAGGGCCAGGGCTTGGGCTGACCAAACGGAAAAATTATTTTGATTTTGCTCTTGAAAAAAAAAAAAAAAATGTGCAGAATACAACTGCCTTACTAAATTAATATAACAGTTGAAACAAATTTTCGGAGAATTTTTCGGTGTTAACCCCCTTCACACACATATACACACACCTTTGAAAAAATTCTGTGAAAAAATCCCTCTTCAGAAAATTCTGGATGGCCCACTGTTCTGATGCAAGGTAGTTTTTGGGGTATTACGAATGCAAGTTATTGAACGAAGATTTTACTCTTCGTATGAAAAGACATTAAATGATTATAAACAATAAATTCACGATATTTCCCATGAGCAGTAAGATCTTCGATCATTAATTTGTATCCTTAATGTGTGAATTTACATTTCAACCTCCTTTTATATGTTTCATGCATATTCAATAATACAAACGCAAACAGCCAGCTTTCTAGAAAGATCGCCATTGATTTCACCAAACTGCCAAGAAGTCTTTCGATAAATAGCAGTAATAGAGGCGATATCCAAAATTACCCTTAATAATGTTTTATCCAAAAAATCCTGAAACACGTATTCGATATATTTGAAAGATGCATATAATGCGTCGAAACTTAATTTTTAGCTCTAAATTTTAACCGAGATAAAGCCGTTTGAAATCTTCGAAAATGCCCCTAATTTTGCCCTTCTTTGGCACCTGACATCTATATTAAGGCCCACTATGAAAAACGCTCGAATACGTGTCTAACAATTTTTTGAGAGCTTTCAAATGAGACCACTCCCATTAAAATTGGCGTCGTCCCCCTAGGGCCCTTCCCTTGTCAATGGCCAATATTGCACATTCTACTTTGACCAATAGTATTTCTTTTGTAAACTTTTATTATTCGTAATTTACTAAATGATTTTTTGGCAGAGGCAACTGACACGGGTAGGGTAGAAAATAACATAAAGTAAAAACTTCCAAAAAGTCACTTTTTAGAACACTATATTTTGTAATTAGCAAACAAAAAAATTATCTAATAGACATGTCTGGCGATAAATCCTGTTTGACAAGCGTGATTAAATTACAATAGTAAATGGGCAGTTGGGACGAGAATACAGATGAATAATTTTTTTATGAAATTTTAACACTCAGCAATTTAGCATTTGACATGTTTATTATTTTTTTGGTTCTAATATTGCAAAATATTTTTTACTAATTTCATGTTTCCAAAACAATGTTTAATTTGCATTATAATTTTGCCTAGAACATAGTAAAAAACACTGATTTTAAAAAATTGATCCCTATTATCAAACAACTTGGCGCAGTATAGCCCAGATGCTCTTGCGCCATAAAAATCCAAACAAACTATTATCAAACAAAAAATCTGAAGCTAATTCGTCATATTGTTTTTAATTATACGTTATCGTTTATTTTCAAATTTAGGATCTATCCTGCACTTGTATGAAATACGAATTACGATGTTGTATTCTCCACTACTAACTCTGGACTATTGGTGTTTTAAAGACAGTAGACGCTATAAAGAGGCAGTATACGTACAGCACCATGTGGTATGAGTCATTGATGACGACATCCGTTCTAAAAATTTTAAGTAAACAAATTGAAAATAATAACGCCCCCAAAGCGGCAAACCTAAAAATACTTCCGAACATCAAATTGAGAAGTTTTATTTGTATCATCGTATAAAGTAAATTCAAATCATAGAGATAGAGGAGCAAAGTATACCCTTTTCCCATGGACAAAATTTTAAGAGGTTCTTTAAAATTTCCCTCCCCATTTTTTTTACGTCAATGGGCCTTGATGAAAAAAGGCCACCCAGGCTGTGTCTACGTTTGCTATATGGTAGCTACGCACCTGAATCCACAGGTATAATCCACATATTTACGGTAAAGCAAGCATGTCACAATTTGTAATAATTATCGATATTTCTATATCATTTACTTAGTACATCCCCGCACCTCTCACCCACTCGCCCTCTAAAATGTTTAAAGTCGTTCTTTTGATTATAAAAGGCCTCATAAAAACCCACTATTTAATTCCTCGCAATAATTACTGTTTAAAATGTAGCTGTTAAAGTCTTGCTGTTACGACGGAAAAACGTTATACCATTATAATATCGATATTCAATTTGCATAGTGATTTTAAATGATAATTTGAAAAGATACGTCAGCTTACTTTATTTTGTTCAACAGGAGTCAAAGTGCGCTGTTGAATATTGGATGGTAGTTCTGTCACTGGGCATACAGTTTCAGTGAAGATGACGTTTCGCGCGATGAAGACCATGATTTGTTTTTTCGTTGGAAAAACATTCATACAAATTAATTTGTCTCTTCATGTTGTTAAAACTTTAAATAATTTATTCTGTATGAAAACAACCACCGTGAAGCCCAAAGTCGAAGATTGCGCCAAAAATAAGATAAGGTTGCTTTAAATTAATTAAAACAAACTTAAAGGGAAAAAAAACGGCGCGCTTTTTGGAGAAATTATTGACTCTGTGCTTAATCTTTGCACCTGCCACGAACTTCAGCCGGATTGCTCTACTCCTGTCTCACTTTCTCACACTCGTCTTTGTTTTGGTCTTCCCTCTTCCTATGTCCGACTTTCAAACTTGGATGCTACAATTCACCGTCTGCGTCAATCTTGTTGTCTGTAAATCGCTCTTCCGAAGTCGGTTTATATTGCTTTCGGAAACAATCAGATTATATTCACAAGATAGGGTTCACAAGTGTCTTTCTTACACATGATGTCTGGAACTACCATACATCAGCCTGCCAACAATTAGCGGCTACTTCGAATATCAAAGCGACATCGGATTTTCACTGAGACGCAGGGCTTAAGCTGCAGTCGCATTTTTCGCAAAATGCGACGAGTTGCTCGAAAATGCGACGAAAAAATTATTGCCCATCGCGAAAATGCGACAGGCATTTTTAACCACAGTTTATTCTCTGAAAACAGGATTCTCCGATTCCAAAATATCCGTTTTGCACTTCAGCGATCTTTTCTTGTTTCTTTTTGTTTCCTCTTCAAAATTCTTAATGATGCATGTTAAGAGTAGGGGGAAAGTACCGATTCTGCGCCACTGGTCCGGGTGGCACGCCTGGCACCTGGGTGGTTGCACGGATGTGGTTACACAAATGTTTGGCGCGTTTTTTCCCTCCCAAGGATATTCGACGTGTTTTTTTATTAGGTGGGTTTTTTTTAACTTTACATTTTTTAATGGAGTTTTTAATTTGCTAATTTATTTTTTTAATCAAAAGTTTTTAAATTTTTATTTTAATCAAAAGTTTTTTGTTTGTTTTTAATCGAAAGTTTTTAATTTTTATTTTTTTCAATCGCGAGTCGTTTTTTTTTTTATCATTATTATTATTAATTACAAATTTTCCCCTTTTTTAAAAAACATTTTATAGCTTTCTTTAAATTTTTATATTTTTCTTTTTCTAAACTTTTATGCAAATTTTTTTATCTTTCAACGTTTTTATCTTTAAACCTTTTTAATCTTTTTTTTTTCTTATTAAACAAATTGTTATTCACTTTTATAAAACGTCTTATTTCTGTTTTTAAGATGAAGAAAAATGATTTCCCGTTTTAAATTAAGTATTATACAAATGTTTAATATTTAAATTGTTCCTTAAGGTTAGTGAAAAGCTAAAATTTATGTCTAAATTGTTTTAAATAATTGTAATTAGATAATTTTAATCCCCTAGTTTGAATTGTATGCGGTCTTTTAAAATAAGCTTTACACAGAATTTTATTCTTTAATTTCCCTGAAAGTTTGAAAACAAAATCACACATTTATTGCAATTTTGTAATATGCTTGTAATTAGTAGCCTAATGAGATAATTTCAATCCTATTCAAATCCGTATTTCAATTTATACTCCATTTATTATCATTGATTTCAATTCTAGACGGTTCCGAACGTGTCAGAGGCATGTTTCTTCCCACCAGACAGTGCGACGCCGGCGCGTCCCTACCCCCACTCGGTGTTTAGTAAGAAAAAAATACAAAAGATTAAAGAAGGTTTAAAGGCAAAAGCGTTAAAAGATCAAAAAAAAATTGCATAAAGTTCAGAAAAATATAAAAATTTAAAGAAAATAATAAAATGTTTAAATAAAGGGAGTAAAAATTTGTAATTAGTTTGAAAACAAACTCGCGATTGAAAAAAATAAAAATTAAAAACTTTCGATTAAAGACCAAAACTTTTGATTAACATAAAAATTTAAAAACTTCTGATTAAAAAAATAAATAAACAAATTAAAAAATTTCGATTTAAAAAATTTTAAAGTTAAAAAAAAAACACATAATAAAAACGCGTCAAATATCCCTGGGAGGGAAAAAACGCGCCAAACGTTTGTGTAACCACACCTGTGCAGCCTCCCAGGTGCCAAGAGTGTCATCGTACCACGTGCGTGCCACCAGGACCAGTGGAGAAAAATCGGTACTTTCCCCCTACTGTTAAGCATCGCTGATATAAATAATTTCACCGATACGATTTTTGGAGTAAAGGAAGCAACTGGTAATTTTTAGCATTTTGCTACAACTTTTTTTCCCATTTTAGCATTTTTGCGACAGCATGTTTTGAGCCAGCTTAAACGCTGCTGGGAAGTACACCTCTATTCCCTTAAAAAGTAGCTGCCATTATGTTTTTAATCCTCCCTCCTGGTTCCAAGATGGGCCCATTTTAGCTCTTTCCCTAACCACCCCTCTCCTCTCCCATCCTGCCTTCCCCAAAACCCGTAATATCGCTAAAAGTCACAAAAAATTTTGAAAATCAAAAAATTATGGGAAAAGAAAGAAAGAAGCAGTTGTTTCCCCTCAAGAAATAGATTCGGTCAATTAAAGTATGATATATTTGTCTCCTTCTAAGTAAACATGATTCGCGCAGGTTTCTTTGCGCATCTCTTGGACTCTATGCCCCTCCCCCTCCTGGAAACACAGTGCCCCTTTGCTCCGCCACTTCCAGATTATTTATTATTTCTTGCATACAAAACAACAACAACGATTCGCGCAGGTCATTTCTTGGATTTTTCTATTTCGTCTCTTGTTAATTAAATATTACCTCATTATTTATGCATTGGCTAATTAAAATAACATAAAAAAGTGGTATTTTGTTGGAAAATTTTTTTTTATAAACGTATATGTACTTTATTAATATTATATTTTTTATATATTGTTCACAGTCGTTATTTAATGAACTGCTCTTAATCAGACATCTTCTGCATTTAACTTTTTTACTAGTCTTCCTTTCTTTAGTATTTCATCCTTTTAATTATTGTATGCATTTTATTTTTATATCTTTGTTTGTTAAATATTTATTATTGTTCATTATAGTTGCTTTTGCCAAATTTTTCTATTATTTTAATTCATTTTTATTGTTTTTATAACATACATTATATTTCTAATTATTTATATTTCTAATGTGTTATGGTATTTTATCATTATTTGTATTTCTAACTGTTTGCTATTTATATTCCTAATGTGTTATTATTTATATTTCTAATTTTTATTATTTATATTTTTAATTTTTATTATTTATATTTCTAATATTTTGTTATTTGTATTTCTAATTTTTCATTGTTTTCTTTTATTTCATTTCTTTATAGTTTATATTTTTAATTACTTGTTTTAAGCAATTTTTAGCATTTTGCCTATTGAATTTTCGATGCTGACATATGCGAATTCTGTGTTTATATCGTTTATTAAATTTTTACATATGGTTAATGGAACTCCATTTGCATAATTTATTATTCAAACAGCCTTTAAAAGTTAAATAACTTAATTATTTTAAATATTTTCATCATCGAGAAGATGCGCCTTTTGCAGTGTCGTCTAGGATGCTATGGAAATTTTTTAACGGCCTTGAGGTAGCGCACTAGCAACGCTTTCGTCTAGTATGCCCCTACTCTAGGTTCAGTTCCCAAAGGGGACAAAAAGGCACTTATTTACTAACTGTTCACTGTTGTCCAGGGTTCGGTTCCCTAGGCCCGAAGAGGTTCGGCTCCTTTAAACTGTGTTCGACCCTCAATAATGTTGTGTAACCATCGTATTCTGGAATTTTATACTCCAGACCATCTTTTTCAACGGTCGGGCCGCGATCCGTTACAGGGCACTGGTATCAATTATACATACTAGGCAGAGAGTAGTTCTCCTGAAATTTGTCATTTTAAATTTCCAAGCACTTTTAGTGGATAAATATATGCCGTGGAAATATTCCTAGAAGAAAGATAGTCGCGAATGCGTCGGCAAGCCCAGACCCCAGAACGGCTAAATAACATCTGCGTAGCAACTGCCATTGAGCACGCCGTGCATATTTAAATACGTGAGTGTCCGTGAAATGATCGAGAATTTGCAGACATCGGGAATCTTTTAGCATTCAAGAACGAGTAGACCGTCCGTTATGATCGGTCATAAAAAAAGTTTCTGCAAACCAACTGCAATCATATGTGGTTCATCCTCTGTTCTTAACATCTGTGTGGCAAGTATTAGTGAAATCCACCAACCAATCATCGAGGAAGTGTATCAGTAAAGTACACTGCTATTCTTTATGATTATTCCATAATTAATTATTCATACTGATGATGGTTCACCGTATGGACTTTAAAAACATTGGAAAGGTATTTATTATATTTATTAGGACAGGCTCTTGCAGGGGTTTACTGGGTCCTCTCAAAGGGGGCATACCTTGGCTTACTGGAGGGCCCCCGAGTCCTATCGCCCATGAGAGTGCAGTCCGCCCTTGGGGCCCTTGGCTTATTAAAAAAAATACAGGGCTGCTGTCTCATAAAGATTGAGAAGACCTACCCTAGGTTTTAAGAGGTCCAAATCCAGCTGAAAACTATGGTCTCGGCAGAGCCGTTTCTAGGTGCTTCGCCGACCTAGGTAAGAATTGAAAAATGCCTTCTCCACCCTTTCGCCTGTATCGCCCTCTCTACCACCATCAACATCCAGCGGTACAACAATGTAAATCTTTTATTATACTTTGAATCATTAAACCCGTTAATCATACTTTGAATCATTAAAACCGTGAATTATACTTTGAATCATTAAAACCAAGTTAATTATAATTCTTTGAATCATTAAAACCAAGTTAATTATACTCCTTTTTGAATCATTAAAACCGTTAATTATACTTTGAATCATTAAACCCGTTAATTATATTTATATTTTAAACTTATATTAGTTATTTTGTAATGTTAGGGTATTGTGAATAGTAAAACAATTGCTACATGTTATAATGGTTTAATTTCAACAATTTATATTTTTAAAAACTGAGACATTAAGGGAGTAATATTTTTCAAAACACAACGTTGTATTATCAGGTCTAAAAGGCTTAAATATATTAGATATAAAAGAATCCGTGTGCAAAATTAGACAATGAAACACATCAAACATTTTTACATTCGTCAAAGTAAAGACGTAAATTACAATTAAAGTTACAATTAAAGAACAATTTTTTCTTTGTTTGATTTAAAATTAATTTTTTTACGCCATTTTGCCGCCCTAGGCGGTCGCCTACTCTGGCCTAATGGTTAAAACGACCCTGGGTGCTGGTATAGCACAATCTTCGATGGCCGTGTGCTGTAATAACACGGACTATGACTCTTATTACTTAATTATACAACGTCTTATATAGGATATAAAGTTATTTTTTACAATCTTAGATAAGTTTATAAAGCAATGAGGTAGGAAGAGGCGTTCAAGCTCTCTCTATTGGATAACAACACACATTGTTCTGTTTCGCGACAATTCACATAATCAATTATGAAGCTGTTTGCCCCACATAATTTTGTATTTCTATACGCCCCTGAAAGGGTGGATCCAGCGAGGGGCGGAGGGGGCGTTCGCCCCCGTCAGGCTTAAATAGGAAAAAATAAAGACGATGAAGAATATTTTATGTGTGAGCAAAAGTCTTACACAGGCGTCCAAAGTCTCCAAGTCTTGGAGAAATGCGATCCAGACGTTTTTCCACGAATCTACAAGTTTCTCGCCCTTCAAACTACGTTTTCAGTAGGTGTTTCATCGTTGAAGCCCCCTCAAACTTGGCTTCGAACGCGGATGACAGAAGAGACTTTTAATACACACTCACAGAGACATTCATATTGATGTAAATAAAGGGATCGACAAATTTTCAAAGAAACCAAGATGGCTCGACTTTGCACTATAAACTTCAAGTTTTTTAAAAAGTCGCTTGTTATAAAAAAAGTAAAATAATTACGATGTTTTTGTAGTTTAAATTTAAACTTGTTCTATTAATTACATTGTAAATTATCGTTTTTGGTTATTGTATATATCTCCTTTGCTAGCTTATCCTTCTGTCATACTCGACTATAATCTGCCCTAAACCATATAGTTTAATTAAAGAAAAGCCCAACTTTTTTTTATTAATTATAATTAATTATAAAATTTATTTTCGTAAATTAAATATTTTGGTGAGTATAAAGGAAGGCTAGTAATATAACAACATTTACCTAAACTATTTAACAGTCCAAAACTAAAACTTTTCCTGGTGAGGGCCCCGAAACCGCCCCCCCCCACGGCCAGTTATCTTGATGTGCCCTTGATATAAAGTTATGTAATGTCATGCAAGGGTTCCCTCGGTTTACTATACATGGTTCTATTCTTTTGGAACCAAGTTGTAAAAAAAAAGGAGTCGCTGTAAGAAGAACCTAATTTTCTTTAGCATTACAAACAGAGTAATAGGAACCTAATTTTCTTTAGCACTACAAAATAGGATTCGCTGTAATAGGAACCTAATTTTCTTTAGAACTACAAAATAGGATTCGCTGTAATACGAACCCAATTTTCTTTAGCACTACAGAATAGGATTCGCTGTAAAACGAACCTAATTTTCTTTAGCACTACACAATAGGATTCGCTGTAAGACGAACCTAATTTTCTTTAGCACCACAAAATAGGATTCGATGTAGGACGAACCTAATTTTCTTTAGCACTACAAAATAGGGTTCGTCGTAAGACGAAAAGTGCGAGTAGTTTTATAATGTGCAATAAGTCATAAATAAACCAATGCTTGTTATTGATGCAATTTTTTTTTGTCAATTTGCTTTGCTATCCATTCATAAAAACTAATTAAACTAATTATATATATAATTTTTTATAATTAAACTAATAGGTGATTATCAGATTTCACTTATGAAAGAATTATTTAAGTAGATTGATCCAGAAAGGAAAATTATTTTTAACAAACTGTGACTATTTTTAATGAAATATGTTCTATATAAGTATTGAATTGTTTTTAAAGCTCAAAGATCAATAAAATTACGCCAAATTACATTGACTTAGAATAAATTAAATTGGCCTAGGCCAAACTAGTTTAGACCAGTATATAGCAGGACAAACTTGGCCTAAAATCGGGTTTGACCGGTAACATATATAATACTTGCATAAAAAAAAATGTTTATTCCCAAAATAATCCAAATTTGATAAAATCCCAAAATAATACAATACAAATTACGCGACGGTCAACGTCCAAAAGCTATTAGTATCTGATAAACTTGAATTTAAGTAGTTGCCAATCTCAAATAATCAAATTTCTTAAAACAGAGGTATAGAATTAGAAGACAGTACTGTAACCATTGATATGGAAGGCGGTTTTTTTTTTAGAAAAGAGATCAAACATTTTAACGATTAAAGTTTACGAATTCTTTTAAAGTGACCACCAAAAATACAATTAATAAAGTTTCCTGGGACTTGATTATGAACTAAAATCCTTCTCAAAAACTCAATAAAATCACTGAAATTATTATTCTGCAATTTCCTATCGATTCTATTGATTTGTGAAATAATTATATTGAGAAATACTTTAAGGCTGTTATTAGAACTGAAATTAGTTAACATAACAAAGTTAATATTAAAAACTTATCTTTTATCGAAAAAGTTTAGTGATATGTTTGAAAAACCCTGAAAATTAATGTTTATATCTAAAACATTAGTGAAGTTAGTTGACTCACTATTTTTAAGTTTTAGACAATCAGGATAAATATATTTAAAGATGTTTTCAAATTCTGGACAATTAAAAACAATAATATTATCTACGTATCTGAATGCTTTGATTTTGTAAAACTCTACCTTTTTCAAAAAAAAAATGTAAAAATAAATTTGCTAAAGAGCTGGAGAAACAACATCCCATAGGTATACCTTTAATCTGCAAAAAATAGTTTTTACCATTAAAAAGTAAATTATCATATACGCAATAATCAAAAAGAAAATTCTAGGTTTTGTGCTCAAGATTTATGAAATGGGAGAAACTTTCAAACAAGTAGTTTCTAATAATTTTCATATATTCCAATGGGGTATTGGTAAGAAGGTTCTCAAAATCAAACGTATTTATTTTAAATAAATTACAATATTAATTAAGGAAATTAATAACTTTTGAATTATTATAGATATTGAAGGATTTTTCTTTAGTATATATTTCATAAATAATTTTTTTAAGGATGTCCTGAAATGTAACATATGCAGGTCTGTTGTATGCTGTATGACCACAGGTTATATATCTGAAACCAACTGGATTTTTATGGAATTTAACGACTGCAAATAAATATGGAAACTTAAAAATGGTATTATGAATGCCTAGTTTTTTGTGTTGTGCAATAATTCTTTTTTTGAAAATATTGATGTCATAATTTTCTACAAAGCTTTTGTAAGTACCGTTACTTTCATATTCCTTAATTAAAAGTACTTTATAGAATTTTTTACATATGATACTGAAATTATTACCAGTTTTATCGACCATAGAAATAATAAATTTATCACCCTATATATATATATAGCCTGCAAAAGGGTTGCTGGTATCTAACTGGAAGGAGACCCACACGCTGAACGTATGTGACGATGTGTGGAACCGGCCGGGCCAGTAACCTAGTGTCCTACCCCGCCTTCAAGTGGTGCAGGCTGGGCTTTCTATCCAAGAGGCAAATTAATATTTGCTGCACGGATGGAAAGGCGGAAGGGGAGGGCTAATTCACCAACCCGTCTAGCCAGCGTGGTGAAATGATGGCTAATTCCTCCAATATGCTAATACACCAAAAACCATGGCCCCTAGTCTCCAGGTGCTGGAGTGCTCCTGATCAAGGCAGCGGTCAGCGTGGCATGAAAGCAGGGGGTGCTAAGAATCACTGGAATGGCCCAGGCTGCCGTTTGTTATTGACCTTGGCAACGTATAATGGACGATCCCTTGCTTCTGAAGCAAAACTTCAAGAATTGGAAGAAGAACTTGACAAGATCAAATGGGACATTGTAGGACTCAGTGAAATTAGAAGAAAAGGTGAAGAGTTGGTGGAACTGAAAAGCGGACATTTGTTTTACTATAGAGGAACGGAAACTGGAAGAACAAGTGGTGTTGGCTTCTTAATCAACAAAAGAATTAAAGACTGTCTTCTGGAAGTTGAAAGTACATCAGATCGAGCAGCGAGGCTTGTTGTTCAACTAACCCAGCGATACCAACTTCAAATAGTACAGGTATATGCACCAACATCAAGCCATACCGACGAAGAGGTTGAAGAATTTTATGAAGAAATCAAAGAGTTACACACCAAAGGGAAACAACATATCAAGCTCATCATGGGGGATTTCAATGCAAGAATTGGACAACAGGAACAAGGAGAGACATCGGTTGGTAAATACGGATATGGGGAAAGGAATGAACGTGGCGATCAACTCATCGAATTTGCAGAAGCTGAAAACCTTAGCATCATGAATTCATTTTTTAAGAAGAAACCGCAAAGAAAATGGACATGGAAACACCCAAATGGGGGAACTAGTGAAATTGACTATATCCTGGCAAACAAGAAATCAATTATTGAAGATTGCAGTGTACTGAACAGATTTAATACTGGAAGTGATCATCGAATGGTGAGATGTAAAGTGCACTTAAATACTAAATTAGAACGACAGAAGCTCATTAGGAAACAAGTAAGTAAGAGGGTGGATCTAATGAAACTGAAAGTAAATACCGAGGCATTCAAGTTGGAATTAAAAAATCGCTTTTCTGCACTGGAAGGACTTATTGATGAAAGTGATATCTCAGAAGCAAATGAAAACATTGTTAAGACAATAGTTGAAACTGCTGGGGAAATTGGTGGTGTAACCTGTAAAAAGCACAATAGCAAATTATCTGAGAAGACGAAACAGCTCATGAAAAGGCGAAGAGATATGAAGGTGGACAATCGAAATACCAGTTCCAGGATTGAGTACATAGAACTTTGTAAAACTCTGCGCAAAAGCATGAAAGAAGACATAAGAAAATTCAACTGTGAGCTAGTAAGGAAAGCCATTGAAAATAACAAGAGCCTTAGGGTTGTTAAAGGAAGTTTATCTGTTGGGAAGAAACACATCATTGCATTAAAAGGAGAGGATGGCACCGTAACAAGAAATAGGGAAGAAATACTTAGAAGAGTTGAAGAATTCTACAAAAATCTATACGAAAGTAACAGTGAATTAAACGAAGACATTGAAATAGTCGAAGGAACAGCTCCTAAAATCTTAAAAGAAGAAGTTTCATTTGCAATAAAAAATATGAAGAAAGGAAGAGCCCCTGGTGATGATGGTATTACATTAGATATCCTAAAAGAAGCTGGAGAATATGTAGAAGACATACTTGCAAAATTCTTTACCAAATGTCTTAACAGCGGTAACATACCAAACCAATGGGATTCTGCAACAGTAATTCTTTTGCATAAAAAAGGTGATAAAGAGGATTTGAAAAATTACCGACCAATTAGCTTGTTACCTGCTATTTATAAAATCTTCACAAAAGTTCTAACACATCGCCTGCAGAAAAAATTAGATGCAGCTCAACCAAGAGAACAAGCTGGATTTCGAAGTGGATTCAGTACAGTGGACCATATTCAAGTATTAAGAGAATTAATTGAAAGAACACATGAATATGAACTTCCATTGTGTGTTGCATTTATTGACTATGAGAAGGCCTTTGACTCTATAAAAACATCAGCAGTCATCAACTCTTTAAGATCAACAGACATTGAGGATGTGTACATTGACATGGTGAAACGTGTGTATAAAAATGCAAGTGCAAAATTTCGGTTACATAAAGATACCAAAACTATCAAACTTGGCAAAGGGGTGAGGCAGGGAGATACCATTTCTCCAAAACTTTTTACTTCAGCTTTACAGATGATTTTTCAGCTGATAAATTGGAATAACAAGGGAATAAAAATAAATGGTGAATATTTAAATCATTTGCGGTTTGCTGATGACATTGTTATTTTTTCAACGAACCCATTAGAACTCCAAGACATGGTACAGGAGCTCTCAACTAGAAGTAAAGAAGTTGGACTCAAGATGAACCTACAAAAAACTAAGATCATGTTCAATAATTTCGTAGAGGAAACAAAAATACAAGTTGACAACATTGAGCTAGAAATTGCTGATTCATATATTTACCTTGGCCAGCTGATTTCAATGGATGGCAACATTATGAAAGAACTCAACAGACGTATTAAACTTGGCTGGAGTGCATTTGGAAGAAACAGTTTTATCCTGAAGGGGAAATTGCCTTTGTGTCTAAAAAGAAAGGTCTTCAACCAGTGTGTATTGCCAGTCCTCTCTTATGGATCAGAGACATGGAGTCTAACAGTTGGAGCAATACGAAAGTTACAGACAACGCAAAGGAGCATGGAGAGGTGCATGCTTGGAATAACTAGGAGAGATCGAAAAAGAAACACTTGGGTGAGAGAGCAAACTAGAGTAGAGGACATCATTGTTAAAGTAAAAGGGCTGAAATGGCGATGGGCTGGGCATATTGCAAGAAGAACTGATCAACGATGGACAACAGAAATTCTGAACTGGATTCCAAGAGACCACCGAAGACCTAGAAAACGTCCTCAAACTAGATGGGTGGATGAAATAAGAAAACAGGTTGGGGTGACGTGGAAGCGAATTGCTCAGGATAGACTTGTGTGGAAAGCATTTGGAGAGACCTTCATCCAGCAGTGGATAGATAATGGTTGAATATGATGATGATGATGATATATATATATATATATAAAAGTTTTCCTCGCCCATTCTTGGCGGAAACAGGCTTTGGGACGGGCAGAGCGCCATGTTCCCAAGCCTCTTTTTACATCACTTCTTAATGTGCCATGTCTAGAAACTTCCTGACAATGTGACACGTGTTTAGGATTGTGGCTTTTTGTATTTCAATGTAGGTGTTTGGGTCAATGTTGAGTATCTCCAAATTCGTCGCAAGCGTTTTTGGTACTATCCCTGTTGCTGAGATGACTAACGGGATGATGAGGATCTTTTCCATACCCCATATATCTCGTACTTCATGTCTGAGATCTTGGTACTTGGTGATTTTCGTTGTGTAGGTTGTCTGTATGTTATTGGTGTTGGGTACTGCTATGTCGATTAAGTACGTGGTCTTATTCGATTTATCGACGAGGGTTATGTCAGGACGGTTATGTGGGACTGTCTTGTCTGTTATGATTGCTCTATCCCAGTAAAGCTTGTGTGTTTCGTTCTCATGCACGGTCTCTGGCTCATATTTGTAGTACGGGCATTTTTCTGTCAGAAAGCCAGCATTCGCTGCCAATTTCTGGTGGACTATTTTCGCTACTTGATCGTGTCTATGTTTGTAGTCTGACTGCGCAAGGATCTTGCATCCTGCCATCACGTGTTGGATTGTCTCCGATGCCGCATGACAGTGTCTGCATTTGTCGCTTTCTATGTCTTTTCTCTGGATGAATTTCTG
Source organism: Dysdera silvatica (assembly GCA_006491805.2). Classification (NCBI taxonomy): domain Eukaryota; kingdom Metazoa; phylum Arthropoda; class Arachnida; order Araneae; family Dysderidae; genus Dysdera; species Dysdera silvatica. The sequence continues at coordinate 2,480,865 of QLNU02015003.1, forward strand.
ATTGTTCCTTGTTGCGATCACTTGGTCTTGGATGGCTAGCATGAATCCTTCTGTCTCTGGCTGGAGAGTGCCTTTGGCCAGCCAAGAATTTGATGCCTTTTTGTCAACGTGTGGTTGTTGCAGGTCATTGTAGTGCCTGCCATGTAATGGTTTTCCGGCCCAAGTTCTCAGTTTCTGTTCGTTGGCTGTTTCGAGGACACGCTCTTCGGTACTACATAAGCTAATATGCACAGCTATATACCCAATACAGGTATATATATATATATATATAAATAAACAGAAAGGTAAAGAGATTTAGGATGAATAAATATTAAATATTTGTTAGACAGACAAAAAGAGAGAGAGAGAGAGAAGAGAGGGTTTCCTTTTTTCTTCTTCCTTTAGGCAGTTAAAAACAATAGTTAATTTTAAAAGTAGGAGAAGTGCTATATCCATTACTTAAAGCATACATACATATGTCATTTGACGTTATATACAAGTTGACATGGATCTAAAAAACTGACTACG
>QLNU02015003.1:2494039-2507464 GCA_006491805.2 Dysdera silvatica
TACCAGAGTGGAGACGTAAAACACCACATGGAGCAACAAAGAATCTTCTTAGACTGATTTAGGAAAAAAAAAAAAGGGGGATCAAAGTCCATCTGATTAGAATTTTAATTAAATGGACTTCGATCCATTTCTTTTAATCAATCCAAGAAGATTTTTTGTTTCTTCATGTTATGATGTTTTTCATTAAAAATTCTCGTTGCTCCACGTGGTCTCTTACGTCTCAGCTGTGGTATATTGATAATACTTGTATGTATGTAAAAAAAGCTAATTCTAATTTTTTTTAAGAAACGGCATGGGGGAGACTGAGATAGCCCATGCATTGGAGTGACACTACGCCACTGATATATATATATGTGTGTGTGTGTGTGTGTGTACAGTAGAACCTCCATATAACGAACTTCTGTATAGCGAAATTTCCTATGTATCAAAGTTTTAGTAATTCCCAATGAACATTACATATGAACGTGTTTTCATATAACGAATTTTTTAACGACTAAAACAGAAAATCGAGTGGTCACGTCAGTGACATCGGGTTCCCTAATACCGTGGGAATACAATACGCACTTAAAAACATTTATTTTTAAATGGTTGAATGTTATTTATGAGGGACACTTGTTTACTGAAAAACGGGATTTTAATTGTAGTGTCATATTGTACTGCCCTGGTTCATGAATATATCATTTCCACCTAACGAATTTTTTTCATGGAACCGTCCATTTCGTTATATGGAGGTTCTACTGTCTGTCTGTCTGTCTGCCCAGTGAAACCCGTTCAGGTGACCACTTTTCGATATAGGTATGGTTAAAATTCCTGCCAGTTCTTTCTTATAAAAGTGATTACTTCTTATTCAAGTGCTGACTTCACTAAGTTTCACTGTTTATACATCTGGTCTGTTTCTTGTGCGTTCTGAAGTTGTGCAATTTATATTTTTATGTTTCGTTGGAATTTTATTTTTTACATATACATTTGGGTATCTTTTATGCGGATTCGACGTTATACGATTTATATTTTTATATTTTACCCAGATTTTATTTTTTTAAATACGTACGTATATGTAGATTAGGATTAAAAGATTTTACTGCGCATGGTTGATACATTCTCATGCACAGTATTTTCTGACGTAAGGAGATATTTACCCATGTCACATTTCTGTACTCTTTTCAGGAGTAAACCCACGTGTTTCCACGTCACTCTTTCTAACGTGAGCTGAAGAACCGATACTGGTTAATCAAGAACCTATGTTGCTTAATCAATAAGCTATGCTGGTTAATCAATAATTTATGCTTGTTAATCAAGAACTTTCCACGTCACACTTTCTAACGTGAGCTGAAGAATCGATACTGGTTAATCAAGAACCTATGTTGCTTAATCAATAAGCTATGCTGGTTAATCAATAATCTATGCTTCAATTAAGAACCTATGTTGTAATCCAGTAGCTATGCTGATTAATCAAGAATCTATGTTTTTAATTAAATTTGGTAAGGGTATTTAAGGGGTTAGGGTTTGAGGTAGTGGGGTTAATTAAATTTGCAGTGGAATAGGAAAGGGCTGGTGGCTCATCCCCCCCACTCCCCCCATTATATGCTAGAAGACATTAATTTCTGTATGGCCGCATTCCATAATCTTCTTTATTTAAGGCCACTTGACCCCCCCACCCCCTTCATGATCTTTGAAGGTCACCGCTGCGCTGCTGACTGGATATCGTGAATTATGTAAAACAAATAATAATCGAATCATCATCGCAAAGTTTTTTTTATTAATGATTATATGTGAGAAAAGAAAGAGCTATACAAGACAAGAAGTTTATGAAAATTCATTGCCTTTATTTTATAGAACTGATGCGGATACTGTCTCTACTAGCGATGGAAGTGATTTGACCATAGGCGTAGAATTATATGGGTTCGTGGAGCACGAAATTTAACAGGTAGAAACCAGGTACAGCACTGGCATAAGCGAATAAATGTACATAATATTGGTCGCCCCATCCCCAATAATTTTTTAAAACTTTAAGCTGATGGATTTGGTATAAGCTCGCACATAGTATCCACCATTGTTCGGTAGCGAAAAGAATTCTGATGAAAAACTGAAAAATATTTATTTTTTAATTAAACAAAATGAATAACGTTTGAATACAAACTTATTTTAAGTTCTCTATCAATTCCTTTTAGATTTTCGAATGAATTTTTTACGTATTCCCATTCTTTAAAATTTATGCAAACTTTTTATTATGGCGCTTTCCGTTAATTTTAATTCATTGCTTTGGTTTTATGCGATTTTACAAAATTACAGAACGCATGGCTAATTTTTCAACTTAAGTCTTTATTTTATGCGATTTTCTGAGGAACGTATCAGCTGCATAAGGAGAGACCCGACTGTATACAATTGGTGCTGTTTGTATGCGATTTTCTGAGGAACGTATCAGCTGCGTAAAGAGAGACCCGACTGTATACAATCGGGTCTATTTGTATGCGATTTTCTGAAGAACGTATCTGTGCATAAAGGGAGACCCTACTGTATACAATTGGGTCTGCTTGTACCATAGGCGTACGCAGAAAGTTCGTAAGGGGGGTTACAGACTCAGTGGGGGCGTTACAGAGCTACAACTCACATATTCCTATGTTAAATATACAAAATTTCATTGCAATGGGGAGTTAACAACGGCCCTCTGCGTACGCCAATGGCTTGTACGCGATTTTCTGAGAAACGTGTCTGCTGCATAAGGAGAGACCCAACTGTATTATACAATCGGGTCAGTTTTTATGCGATACCTGCTTACGAAAACCTTAGGCCCATATACGGAGAAATGAATCGCCATTCTTGTGTCCCGGTGGTCCAGCGGTAAGGGACTCCGGAACTAATGGAGAGACGCTGGTTCGACTCCAGTGCACTGTCCCTTTTTTTTCCTATGCATTAAAGCTGTGGTTTGGGCTCAAGAGTGAATGTCGGATATTGCTATCTGTGCTAATTCTCCACAAAAAATTACACGAAACGTGCCTCGATGGCTTTGTATGTAGACCATTTAGCAGTTATGTTAACACTGTGAAGGGTAATAATACCATGGTCCCCCCCTCCCAAAAAAAAATCTCAAGCCAAATGGCGAAAATAGCTTGACAGCCTGTTTGCGACGATGCTCACCGTTGTCATTGAATAGCAACGAACTCCAAAACCACGTAAATGAAAATCCTCAAGTTGACCTAATGTAGGAATAATAATGTCAACCCGATCAACAGCGAAGCCATAATTTTCTCCAGAAAATATCAATGCCCAACAATCCACTATCCAGAGGAAACTACTATATTGAGGCGAGGAAAAAAATAAATTGGAAAAAAACAAACCAAACATGTTGATCTATCAAAAAAGAGGCTAATTCGTAGATAATAGAAAAAAACAAAAACAAACTCAGTGTTCAAAATAAAATTACTATCGACCAAACACCGATTAGACCAACCGTGACTTATGCAGCCGGAGCATGGGGCACCGCCCCGAAAACAACAATCAATGAAATGGTAATTTTCTCTACAAAACACCGATTAGACCAACCGTGACTTATGCAGCCGGAGCATGGGGCACCGCCCCGAAAACAACAATCAATGAAATGGTAATTTTCTCTACAAAACACCCATTAGGCCAATCATGACTAACGCAGCCAAAGCATGGGGTACCGCCCACAAAACAACCCATGAAATGGCAATTTTTGTTGGGAGTAAACTGCTAAAAATGACGTACAAAATCCCATTAGTGTGTTTTGGAAAAAATCAATTTATGAGGAGGGCAAATCGCTCCACTTGGAGGCTATTTAATAACGATTAAAAAAATACATTTGCAAGAATCAATGTTCTCCAAACGCTACAATGACTACAAACATACTTCCCACTCGGTAACGTAGCAGTTCAAGGCTCATAGGGGGCTCAAGCGTCTTTAATATGAAAAAAATAATGTATTTTGATATCTAATTGGGGGCTTTGGAATCCCACGCTACTCTCCCCATTATCAAATAGCGTTCGCCGAGATAACACCCCCCATACATAAGCAGTATTAATATCAGGGTGTCCCTTCACTTGAAAAAGTCATGGAAATTAGACATTTCCCATGAAAAGTCCTGGCAATTTTTCTGATTTGAAAAGCATGGAAAAGGAATGTGATGAAATTCCAGCATTACGTGATCATAGAAACTTGTTCATCTAGAAACTTCTTTGTTCCCTTTATTTATATATATATATGGCCTGCAAAAGGGTTGCTGGTATCTAATTGGAAGGAAACTCACAGGCTGAACGTATGTGACGATGTGTGGAACCGGCCAGGCCAGTAACCTAGTGTCCTACCCCGCCTTCAAGTGGTGCAGGCTGAGCTTTCTATTTATGTGGCAAATTAATATTTGCTACACGGATAGAAAGGCGGAAGGGGAGGGCTAATTCACCAACCCGTTTAGCCAGCGTGGTGAAATTATGGCTAATTCCTCCATTATGTTGACACACCAGAAACCATGGCCCCTAGTCTCCAGGTGCTGGAGTGCTCCTGATCAAGGCAGCGGTCAGTGTGGCATGAAAGCAGGGAGTGCTAAAAATCACTGGAATGGCCCAATCTGCCGTTTGTTATTGACCTTGGCTACGTTTAATGGACGATCCCTTGCTTCTGAAGCAAAACTTCAGGAATTGGAAGAGGAACTAGACAAGATCAAATGGGACATTGTAGGACTCAGTGAAATTAGAAGAAAAGGTGAAGAGTTGGTGGAACTGAAAAGCGGACATTTGTTTTACTATAGAGGAACGGAAACTGGAAGAACAAGTGGTGTTGGCTTCTTAATCAACAAAAGAATTAAAGACTGTCTTCTGGAAGTTGAAAGTACATCAGATCGAGCAGCGAGGCTTGTTGTTCAACTAACCCAGCGATACCAACTTCAGATAGTACAGGCATATGCACCAACATCAAGCCATACCGACGAGGAGGGTGAGGAATTCTATGAAGAAATCAAACAGCTATACACCAAGGGGAAACAACACATCAAGCTCATCATGGGGGATTTCAATGCAAGAATTGGACAACAGGAACAAGGAGAGACATCGGTTGGTAAATACGGATACGGGGAAAGGAATGAACGTGGCGATCAACTCATCGAATTTGCAGAAGCTGAAAATCTTAGCATCATGAATTCATTTTTTAAGAAGAAACCGCAAAGAAAATGGACATGGAAACACCCAAATGGGGGAACTAGTGAAATTGACTATATCCTGGCAAACAAGAAATCAATTATTGAAGATTGCAGTGTACTGAACAGATTTAATACTGGAAGTGATCATCGAATGGTGAGATGTAAAGTGCGCTTAAATACTAAATTAGAACGACAGAAGATCATTAGGAAACAAGTAAGTAAGAGGGTGGATTTAAAGAAATTAAAAGAAAATACCGAGGCATTCAAGTTGGAATTAAAAAATCGCTTTTCTGCACTGGAAGGACTTATTGAAGAAGTTGACATCTCAGAAGCAAATGAAAACATTGTTAAGACAATAATTGAAACTGCTGGGGAAATTGGTGGTGTAACCTGTAAAAAGCAGAATAGCAAATTATCTGAGAAGACGAAACAACTCATGAAAAGGCGAAGACTTATGAAGGTGGACAATCAAAATACCAGTCGCAAGATCGAGTATGTAGAACTTTGCAAAACTTTGCGCAAAAACATGAAAGAAGATATAAGAAAATTCAATTGTGAGTTAGTAAGGAAGGCCATTGAAAGCAACAAGAGCCTTAGGGTTGTTAAAGGGAGTTTGTCTATTGGGAAGAAACACATCATTGCATTAAAAGGAGAGGATGGCACTGTAACAAGAAATAGGGAAGAAATACTTAGAAGAGTTGAAGAATTCTACAGAAAACTATATGAAGGAAACAGTGGATTAAACGAAGACTCTGAGATAGTCGAAGGAACAGCTCCTAAAATCTTAAAAGAAGAAGTAGCATTTGCAATAAAAAGTATGAAGAAAGGAAGATCCCCTGGCGATGATGGCATTACATTAGATATCTTAAAAGAAGCTGGAGAACATGTAGAAGACATACTCGCAAAATTCTTTACCAAATGCCTCAACAGTGGTAACATACCAAACCAATGGGATTCTGCAACAGTAATTCTTTTGCATAAAAAAGGTGATAAAGAGGATTTAAAAAATTACCGACCAATTAGCTTGTTACCTGCTATTTATAAAATCTTCACAAAAGTGCTAACACATCGCCTGCAGAAAAAATTAGATGCAGCTCAACCAAGAGAACAAGCTGGATTTCGAAGTGGATTCAGTACAGTGGACCATATTCAAGTATTAAGAGAATTAATCGAAAGAACACATGAATATGAACTTCCATTGTGTGTGGCATTTATTGACTATGAGAAGGCATTTGACTCTATTAAAACGTCAGCAGACATCGAGGATGTGTACATTGACATGGTGAAACGTGTGTATAAAAATGCAAGTGCAAAATTTCGGTTACATAAAGATACCGAAGCTATCAAAATTGGTAAAGGTGTGAGGCAGGGAGATACCATTTCTCCAAAACTTTTTACTTCAGCTTTACAGATGATTTTTCAGCATGTAAATTGGAATAACGAGGGAATAAAAATAAATGGTGAATATTTAAATCATTTGCGGTTTGCTGATGACATTGTTATTTTTTCAAGAAACCCATCAGAACTCCAAGACATGGTACAGGAGCTCTCAACTAGAAGTAAAGAAGTTGGACTGAAGATGAACCTACAAAAAACTAAGATCATGTTCAATAATTTTGTAGAGGAAACAAAAATACAAGTTGACAACACTGAGCTAGAAATTGCTGATTCATATATTTACCTTGGCCAGCTGATTTCAATGGATGGCAACATTATGAAAGAACTCAACAGACGTATTAAACTTGGCTGGAATAACTAGGAGATCGAAAAAGAACACTTGGGTGAGAGAGCAAACTAGAGTAGAGGACATTATTTAAAGTAAAAGGGCTGAAATGGCGATGGGCTGGGCATATTGCAAGAAGAACTGATCAACGATGGACAACAGAAATTCTGAACTGGATTCCAAGAGACCACCGAAGACCTAGAAAACGTCCTCAAACTAGATGGGTGGATGAAATAAGAAAACAGGTTGGGGTGACATGGAAGCGAATTGCTCAGGATAGACTTGTGTGGAAAGCATTTGGAGAGACCTTCATCCAGCAGTGGATAGATAATGGTTGAATATGATGATGATATATATATATACTTTTCAAATGAAGAAAATCAAAAGAAAGAATTTTTGCATAAAATACTTTTCATATTATCATTTTTTAATCTTTCGAAACAAATAGGGGGAAGACTGACTAATAATATTAAACAATATTGTGCTCATGCCCATTTAATCACTTTTTAATATTTTTATAAAAACTCATTTTCTTTATGGTCTTCTTATTATTAATTTATTCTCACTTAACTAATTATAACAGTATTTTATAAGTTTCTGCAGTCTCTTTTATGTCTTCTGATGATGACTGGACCATTACAGTAAGGCATGGAACGTTAAAATATACAGGATAGATAGAAAACATTACATTTATAACTCAAATTTTAAAAGGTCTAAAAAACAATAATGGTTTAATTTAATTGGATTCTTATTTATGGTCATTCAGCAACTTTATTGATTAAAAAAATTGTTCTGCGTACATGTTTGTGTGTAGTTTGCGAAAACACTTCACAATTATTTGTTATTGGTCTAGAAAACCTGGAAAAGTCAGGGAATTTTGTGTAGACACCCTGTAATATTACCCTGGTAAAAATATCTTTCAGATTAACACAAACTAAGCCCACTTACAATTTATTAATCTCTGCAGTTATTTAATACAAATTAACGTAATAGCTCTTGTTCATGTTGTAATGTAATGGTTTATGTTTGTATATTGTTTGATTAATTACAACTTTAATTACTCCTCACTCAAAACCCTCGTTTGACGTAGAATGACCATGCCGTCCTTGCGCCACAAAAATACAGTTAGAATCTCACATAAATTGATTAAGAACTGCTACTTCTTTCCATTCTCATAAAATGTATTATTTCTAGGGCTCTATAGCCATGCAATACTTTATTTAATGTCCGTAATTTATGTAATTCCGTCGTTAACGTAACTACAATGGAACCTTTTAAAGTGACCACTTCAAAATAATAATTAATAAATAATTTTTATAAGAGAGAAATGGTAGGAGCGTAGTCAAGCGTATGCGCAAGTCGGTCTTGTATAGTGATCACTTGTATGTGATGACCATCGTGATCCAGTCCGAAAGGTGGTCGCTTTAGGCAGGTTCTGCTGTACATAAATGTGAAAAAAATCAGAGAATAAGAAACACTGCTGTGGCACTGGGGGTAATTGCTATAACTTCCTCTAATGATAGTTTATTAACTTCCATGATATACTAATTATTATACACTAATATCATATAAATGCAACATTTATATACATGTATATACAATTTATTACCGATTGATATATTAATTTATAGCTATAATAAACTTATACTTCTCATTAAATTCTAAGGCAAAAGTTAAATGGTATATTATTGTTTTACCCAGAGACGATTTACAAACGGGGCCTGTAGCTAGGGCGCAGGCCATAGAGGACGTGAAATCAGCTGAAGTAACACAGGGGAAACATGTCCGTGACTGAAGGGCTCATTCTGGACGATTTTGCCAGGGGCGGAATATCGTTTAGCCACGGTCCTACTTATAACGAGGATTGGTGGGGACTAGCTTTAAAACAAATATATTGTAGTCCTTTGAATCTTAAGTTTATAAATACAGGTGTTCAACATTTTAGAACGATTTCAATAGAGGATTAAAAAATGAAAATATTTTGTAAAAAATGGATCTGGCAACACGTTATTATTCAAATTAAGATTATCGTCTGCTACTTTCAAATTCATTTTTCATTCAAAATGGCGCCTGTAAACAAGCTGTGGGTCGAAGGATACGTTTTTGTTCTTTCCGAAGAGAAATATTCTTATTCCATTATTAAAAAACGTTGTGAAACGCATGGTATAAAGATTTCTAAGTGCAAAATAAGCAACATTATTAATTGAAAAGGGAAAGACCGTCAATCAGAACTTCTACATAAAAAGAGGACTCCAAATGAATACCCGAACAAGATACATACTGTTGCAAATATTTCTAAAGTGAGATCACTGGTAACAAGAGAAAATCCCCCGATGCAGAAATCAATTGCAAACTCTTTAAGAACTTCTGTAGCAACAGTAAATAAAATAATAAACCAAGATTTATAACTTAAAAAAGCTAAAAAACATAATCTTCACCGTCTTTTGTCGAGGCATGTGGCTCAACGCAAAACATGTTGCAGAATCCTGTATGAAAATTACTTATCAGGAGATAAATGGAAATACGTTGTTACCCTTTGTGAAGCAGGGGTTTACCTAAATGATTGTAACAAAAAAAAAGGTCCATTTACTATCGCAAGCGCGGAGAAAAAAATGTCCAAACTTGGTGCCGAGAATGCAAAGAAAGCTTCAGTAAAGGCTTTATGATTGTCGCAGGTTTCTCTTACAATGGGAAATTAAAGATAAAAAAAACTGGAAAAAAAGGTTAAAATCAACTCATCATATTATCAGGAGAATTTTTTGCATCCAATATTTACAGAAGAAATTCCATTTTTTTATTCCAACGATTTTCAGTGTGTGAAACTGCATCAAGACAAAGCCAGCAGTCATACCTCGAAAACTACCACTGCATTCCTTGAAAAAATGAAAACTGATGCAAGTGTTGCATATATGTATTTTCAACGTATTTCTGCAAAGTCCCCTGTTGTTTCTCCTATGAACTATTGTGCCTTTGGTCCGCTGAAAAGAGCTCTCTCTAAGCGCAAACCCACTACCATCGATGGACTTTGGAAAGTTGTGGAACAACAATGGCAAGCAGTACCTCTGGAAATGTTGCAAAAAACCCTTCTATCATGGAAAGCATGATGCAGACTTACAGCTCAGAAACAAGGTTATCAGATGGAATATTTAAAAAAATAATCTTTACATTTTAAACATTTAAAAAAATGGCTTCGAAATCGTTCTAAAAATGTGTAAACACCCTCTGTAATAGACAGATATTCACAGTGATAGGAGAAAGTTGCCATATTTGTACCACTTAACATTTTTTAACATAAAGAGATATATATAAGCATTTTTAATAGAAGGGAAGTAGTAAAAGAACTGTTGCTTTACCTATCTTCAAAATAATATAATTCACTTTTGAAAAAAATACAATTTAGAACTGCGAAAAATCTACACATTGAAATTGTGTCTTCGTTTCAATCAAACTGGTTTCCCAAGATGCACCACCAGTTTCCTAAAAGCACAATTGAAGCAAAAGTGAGTTTTAAATTCCCTCAAACGCACTGTATATGGATCCAAGTGTAACAATTTATACGCTGTATCACCTCTTCCTCCTTTGTCTCCTCACCTATACAGTAAAACCTCCCTAAGGCGACCACCGTTGGTTCCATAAAAAAGCAGTTGCTCAAAGAGGTGGTTTCTGAATGGAGGTAAATTTAGCATTGGGTCTATGGGGGAGGGAGAAAATCTGTTTCCAGAAAAACGGTTGTTAAGGGAGGTGGACGCGGAATAGAGGTGGTCGTTAAATGAGGTTTTTAGGGGGGGTGATTTTACTTTATTTTTTCTCTTTGTTTTGTTCTAATTCTAGTTTTCATTCGTAATGTTATACGGAAATTTGACCATCACTTGAATTGGACTTGGACCTGTCCAATTCACTAAGTGTTTAGGGTCCAATCTTTGCAACTTTTATAAATGTGTCACCTAATTTTTTACCTTTGAACTAGATTGATGAAACTGTCATAATAAGTTGTAGCCAGACAAGTACATTTTTTAAAGAAGTAGCAATATTTTTTACTACTAATTTTGAAACGGCTTAAGGAGTGTTAGTCTTTGTTAAAACGTTTGATGTAGGATAGGGGGTCTTCAACCTTTTTCAGTCCAAGGGCCAATTTTGCTTATTCTTGTAGGCCCGCGGGCCGCACTACTGTATCAGCAATATTAGGACTGAACAAAGGTGCCCCCCCGTAGATCAGCCTTTGTTGATATTTTTTCCTTAAGTCCCTATATTAGTTTTGTGTGCCCATCCAAAAATATTTTCTGGGACTAAATGTATACAGTGAAAACTGTCTAAGGCGGAACCTACATAAAGCGGAAACTTGCTCAACACGGAATTTTTTTGCGGTCCCTTCAAAAGTCAATGGTAGTTAACATTAGCTACGGAAACTGTCTAACGCGGTATCGGAAAGTACTATTCAGTCCCGTCAAAGAGAAAAACCTGCATAAGGCGGAAAATCGCTGGCAGAAAGGAAATTTTCTCAGCAGAAAAAGGAAAGAGGGTTGTAATACAATGCAAATAGCAAAGTGGAGGCTGGCGAACAAAAGACATTTTACAGATATAGAATGCCCTTGTCCGCATAGGCGTAGCCAGGGGGTGGTTTTGGGGGTTGTAACCCCCCATCGCAATGAAATTTTGTATATTTAACATAGGAATATATGAGTTATAGCTCTGTAACCCTTCTCATTAAGCCTATAACCCCCTTATGAACTTTCTGCCTACGCCTATGATTGTCCGACTACCATTTTTCACACCATCCGCCCACCATAGGTATACCCAGAAAGTTCACAAGGGGAGGGTTACAGGTTTACAAGGGGGGGGGGAGGTTACAGAGCTACAAGTCCATTGTATTTACATGTATACTATGCACAATTTCATCGCAATGGGGGTTACAATCATAATCGCGACCACCCCCCCCTTGCGTATGCCAACGCCACCCACTTCTTAAATAAAAACGTTCATTATTAACCAGAACGAAAAGTCACTCATATCGACTTTATCAATTCATGGATAAACCCACCACAAGGGAGATTATCTTTATACAAGGGGGTGGCGCAGTATAGCCCAGATGCTCTTGCGCCATAAAAAAGCCAAACAAACAAACAAATATAAGGGATCGTATCTTTACAAGGGAGGTACTTTATCGTTACAATTTAAGTTTACGTAATATACTACTCTTTGTAAGGAATTGACATGTATTGTTAACATGAAATTTTGTTGGTAACTAGTAATATTAACTATTGTTAGCGTGAAATTTGATCGTAACTACTAAACCCACAAAATAGTGCAAAAATTAATAAAAATAAAATGCAGTGATAAAATAAATATTTTTATCAAAAGGAAAATAAATATAGTTTTAAAGTTCGCAAGATAAGACAAATAAAAACAATTAGCATATCCAGTCATCTCTTACCACTGAATTTAACTATGTATGTATTTATTTTGCATGTAACCTCCATAAGACGGAAACCTGCATACTACGGAATTTTTTCCGGTCCCGTGAGTTTCTGCCTTAGACAGGTTTCACTCTATATTACAATGTAAAATACGTATGGAAGCAAAAAACATTTACAATACTTTTAGTTATTAATATGTAAAGCGAAATCAAACCTTTTAGTGAGATTTTTGTCACTGCTTATTTTTAACAGTCCAATCAATATCAGGTCTTATTTTTAATATTGCGGCACTAAGAGTGTTTCCAAGGTGAACGTCAGTTTTTATAGTCCTAACTTCTGATTTTATTAACTTCGTTTTTGAAAACAGCTGTTTACAGATGTATTGGCTTACGTAGTGGGGTTGATGGGGATTGTAATTCCCACTGAAACAAAATTTTTCGTATATACATATGAACCTGTGGAGTTATAGCTCTGTAACTTTATCGTAACTGTAACTCTGTAGCTTTATCGTAAGCCTGTAGCCCCACCCCCATCCTTGTGAACTCTTCTTTACGTCAGCCTATGCACAAATATAAGCGCTCTAGATTAGTAACATTATCAGAGCACTCAATCAGATGGTTGGGAAGATGTTCTGTGCAACATACTTAGAATATAATTTGTCTAGTCCTAAGTTAATTTTTTTTAACTCACTGTTGCATTGCAAGTCAATAGAACTACACCTAATGCCTATGTGCTAGAAAACTAGAGAAAAACCAAGTATTACTTTAGTTCTATAGTGTTTTAAGATATTTTTTATGAAATATGAAAATGACAACAGAATAAAATACAATGTTTATTTCAGATTCAAAGGGAGCAGGGACGCTATTTTTGTGTGAAACAATTTGTATTTTTTCATGAGCCAACGGGCCGCATGTGGGCCGCGAGTTGAAGACTCTTGATCTATAATATCTAGATGCCAACACCTCTTCACTACATGCAGCCACCAGGCTCCCTTTCATAAATACAATTGCATTGATATATTGCATATACGATTGCATTGATATATTGCGTACGTACGATTGCATTGATATATTGCATACGTACGATTGCATTTCATAAATACGATTGCATAAATACGGCTGCATTCATAAATACGATTG
>QLNU02015003.1:2507564-2533570 GCA_006491805.2 Dysdera silvatica
TTATATATAATGTTCATCTTTAGACAAGATTGGTAGAATTGTTAACATTTTATACAAGTAAATCACTAAAAGTGTGTGCGTTCTGAATTAATGAATGGTTCCAAGCAATTAAATATGATTAATGACCATACCATTGATCGAAGTGAGGGGGCCAGGGCCATAAATAAAATTCGCCGAAGATTAATAACTTCCTTAATTAATTAATTCCTCGATTATCTTAATTGGACGCCAGGTTCATATTTATTAATTCATTCATTCCCGATTTCAATTCCTAAATTTAACAAAGAAACAAAATTAGTTCATTTATATAATTACTGGGTGGCGACGGAATACGGATAAAAAAAAATCCTTAATATTTTCAGAAAATATGCTTAAAACGTTGTGTCTATTCAAATTTGTTTCAAACTTCCCCGACTTTTCCAGACCAAATCTTAATCTATTTCCAGTCGCTAATTACAGAACAGAACCCAACGAATTGAGTAATCAAAACAAGTTCTAAGAATGCAAAAGCCACGAATAAGGTAACATTTTTATTATACAACTGTGTTATAAATAATATAAACCCCAAAAACATTTGTAACTCAATTACAGTGAATTTACAAATACAAAGAACTGTATTAAAAAATCTATTTCTTTGCACTAAGAACTTGAATTAATTAAATATTTAAAATAGAATCATTTGGCCCTTTTTAAGTTAATTAATAACAAAGTTTAACAATAATTGCAAAGCTGATGCTTCATTTTCTATTCCATTTAAAGCGTGTTTGATTGTATAAAGGAAAGGAGTTTGGTATGATTACAATCCCTCGCAGATTAGATAATTCAGCCAAAAATACTTCTTGACCTCAAGTTTTATTTCTACACTTGACATACACTCTTTTCTGAGAAATATATAGGCTTAATAATTTTATATAAATTATATTAGTTTTGGTGCAAAAGGGTAATTTTTGGAAGAAGTTTAGCAAGTTTTTTCAAAGTTTTCAGCATGCAATGTCGTATGAACAGCACGGTCTAGGAAAATTATTTTAATGATGTATTTATTGCAACAATGAATTTCAAAACAATTCCACGATTTTTCTGTGGTTGCCCTTCATATCAATTGAATTATTAAAATATCCACGATTAATTATACAGCAAGGCTCACTTAACGAATGTCAGGCTATAGGCTTGCGAAGAAAAATATAGATTCTGTTTGCATAATGCTAAACGTAGTAAATTTCAAAGCTTTTAGATTGAACGTTTGATTCCCAGGATCGAATGAGGAGACATGGCCAATCGGCTTCTCGTAGAAAACATTAATTTGCTTCCAGCACAAAAATTTGATGAGAGAAATAACTTTCCAACTATTTAGAAATACGCACCACACCCAGAAGGGCTTTTGAAATTGCATAAACAAGTGGCAGACATGACCGTGGAAACATCTTCAAGCAATTTCCGGAAGAGAACTGAAAGTAAGCATGTAGAAACACGAGCAGTGGCTTAAATGCTTATACTTCAGAGCTTACGCTTACGACACTACTCATTCTTTCACATATGGAGATTTAATTACATAATGGCGGATTTATGAAGGCGATCACACACGTGCAGGTCTACCGTATGCCCATGGCCGACCAACGTCTGTTGACATTAAATAATTTTAAAACTTTGTGAAATGGCGCATTGTAGCCATTTGTAAAAATCTTGAATGGGGTGGATGCAAACACTAAATTCACTGTAGTGCCCGAACGGCTAATTTTTGGATAAAAATTCACTTTTGAACAAACAACGTTTTAAAAAATTTACATTTGAACATTTAATAAAATCCACATTTGAACAAAAAAATTTTTATTTTGATGTTCTTCACCTGTTACACATACTTGGCAGTTCCCAACTCTTTTCTAGTGTGTTAAAAAAGGCAGTTTTAGGCTTATTTTCACTAAACAGTAACACAGATTGGGAATTCCGGATTTCTTTTTCTCTACTGTATTTAGCTCATTCACTTAAATTATGCATCAAAAATTGCATTTAATTCATGTAATTGGCTACGTAGCAACGTGATGGACGTAAACAGTAGTTACGCTCTACAGCCAAACCGGCCCCTTTGCGGACACGGGGATATGGGCAAACACAGTGCCGGATTTATAAATGGGCACTTGCCCAGGGCGCACAATTTCTAGGGGCGCAAGAGGCAGCGGGTTTGTTTGTTTTTTAATTGCAATTTATTTACCGTAGAATTCTGTCGATCAGCTCTCCCCGAGAAGGCGCCCTCCACCTTTTTTCTAAATCTGAAATTCTGAAAAATTGCGTGAAACAACCCCTGCTTCCCGCAAGGCCAGATCAAGGCAGGGGGTGTGCGCCCCCCCCCCCGAGAACAACAAATTTACATTAAAAATGATTTTCAAGTAAAAAATACTTGGGCTCTAATACTGGGTACGTTACCCCCCAAAACTAGCCCAATTTTAGCGGATTATAGCGCAGTGTTTCCAAGAACTCAAAATCTGGCAATTGGCACACAGTGACTACCTGCCATTGCTTTTTACGGAGAGAGAGTACTATTCCGTGCTTTACTAATATTTTTTGGTGGCGGAGTGTGTGTGTGTGTGTGTGTGGGGTACCCCCATTCGGCTTTCACTGATACAGGAAAAATACTGATTCGCAAAAAATCCCCTTGCGTCCGAGAAAAACATGTCGCGCTCGCTCACAGCTTATTTGTGTTTCGTACACACCTACGTGAGGTCACACTCTCACGTGATATGGCAGTCTAGCAGCGTTTTCAAGAGAATAGAGTGAGTTTGGGGTAACGAACGCGATACTGTTACCAATACTTAAAACTAAATTTACAAGTGAACTTTTCAAGCTTTGCGACCTCCCTCAACTTTTGTTCTGCATTCGCCTCCCCCCTTCTCCAATATCCAAAAAATCGTCGTCAAATAAACTAAATTTATTTATAAAAATATCATTATTATATCTTATAATAATGCACATAAGGTAGGCTAATCATAAATGTCGCTCCTTCCCTATCGTCTGCGATTTTTCGTTGCAGTGGGGGGCGGAACAACAGAATTTTGTTTCTGCTAGTATGGGGAGAAAGGGGGTCATGGGCAAAGCTAGCTTCGAAGTCTAAGGGTGGCTGTCCCATTTTCTAAAGAGGCTAAACCGTATACTTCAAAGCTTAGAAGATACTAGCGGGGTTGGCCCTCACTAATTACGCCAATAAATGGGGCCGCCAAAAGTCTGCCCAGGGCGGCTCGTACCCTAAATCCGGTCCTGGAAACATGCCTCATTTGGTGTCTCCAACAAACCCCCCTCTTATTTTGTCGGTAGAGTTTAGGACCACCCTGTATATTTGAATTACGCAAAAATAAACACAAGATTGAGAAAAATTAGTTTCGAGAAAATGTGGTCGTTAAGACAGATAGTCGTTCAATGAGGGCTTATTATGAATATTCATTTGAGAAAAAAAAAAGAAAGAAAGAAAAGAAAAAAGTAACTTTGAAGAGAAATGCGGCATCGAGAAACCTACCCGATTAGAAATTCTTAACGAGTACCCTATTCAGAGACCACCGTCTGTGGAAACGGATCTCCTCACCCCCACAGACCCAATGCTAAATTTACCTCCAGTCAGACATTGATACCACTCCAAGCGACCGCTTTTTCACGGAACAGAAAGTTGTCGCCTTAGGGAGGTTTTGCTGTATACAGATACAGACTACGTCTTTCTTTAGTTCAGGACCCTTATACAACATCTTGCTTTGGATTACTGACACCTACACCTTCTAACGTTAAACTAAGAAACAGGGGCTGCCTGGATCCTTTCAAAGGGTGCCTACCTTGGATAATCGAAGGGCGAAAATCCTTGCCTATTCAGAGGCGCAGGTCCTACCGTCCAGGAGGGCGCGGCGGCCTAGTCTGCCTCTGCTGAGAACTATTATCAAAATCAAATTACGGATAATTATAAAATGATCATTAACGTAGAGCGATGCAGTGATGTAAGTATATAATATGCAGTAACATAGTTAACTATAGGCCAAACAGGCCTTGGCCAAGGGCCCACGCAGAGGCCTGCTGCTATTTAGGTTTAAACGCCATGTTATTTTCGTTTACTTACAAATGTATAAAACATTTTCAGTATTGGTAAACCCGAATATTGAAGATAATGAGTTTCAAAAAAGTCATGATTTATTGATTAAATATCGTGGGGGCCACATTCCATGCAAGATGTTACCTTTCTTAGGGTTGGCACAATTGCCACTTGGTCAGCACATAAAATCACAGGGGCGTGTTTTGTAATTTTTTCGTAGGGGAAAAAAGGTGGATTTGACCATAAACCAGAGGTTTTTTTAAGAAAAAGAAACATTCTAGCCCCGAATGCGGGATTCCACACGAAAAAATAACAAAAGCATGGCCAAATGTATTGTCCAATTGGCAATTATACAGACCCCAAGACGGGCAATAATCGCTCACAACTCTAAAAAACCGAAAGGCTCGTTCCCGTGTCCGAGAGGGTCCCGGATTCGACTCTGTACTATCTTTTCAGTCTAGGGCCCATAAAAACCTTAATCCAACACTGGATTGATGACTGACAACCAATCAATCAATGGCACTGGATTGATGACTGACAACCAATCAATCAATGGAACTGGATTGATGACTGACAACCAATAAATCAATGACACTGGATTGATGACTGACAACCAATCACTCAATGACATTGGATTGATGACTGACAGCCGATCACTGAATGGCACTGGATTGATGACTGACAACTAATCAATCGTGTAAAAAAAAAGTAATCACTTACTTCTGTCAATTGCTGTTCTTGTCTTCACCAATGCAATCGCTGGAAATTGACATCCGGACTGAAGATTTATTTGACCTGTTACCCAGGGCCCGAGAATCTAACCTGTGAGACGTTATGCCGTCGCAAGTTAGGGTCTCAGGGGGTGGGGAACAGGGGCCTGGAAGGGTGTGATTGGTTGGATACCTAAATAAAAAAGGGGAGGAGCAGTCAATATAGCAGTACGTAAACAATACTTAGAAAGGCATGATGGGTAAACTCGCAGTGTAGACAATTATTATATTTTACGTTTCGACGTGCCTTTAACAAGCCTTCTTTATAATGTAATGGGACTGAGGATTAAAATAACAATTATATAATGTCACGCGTCCATTGCTTAACATGTGCTGCTGTTTTTCTTATGCTGATGGACCCATGAAAGCTGAGAACAAACACACTTCCCAATTGCATTAATGCTAAAACAGTGTTGTCCGTAAACCAAAGATTGGGTACCTGAAGTTTACAAGCAATTATTAAGCATGGCCTTTTGAAAGAATACAAATTTCATAGATTACATCCTTTTATTTTGATTAGTGTATGTGGTTTGATTAGTGCATTGTTCGTCTATTTACGATTTCTATTTGCCAATTGCAAACCGTATTTTAAATTGAACTTACGGCTTATGGAAAAAATACCTTCACTTTCTCGTGAAGTTTAACTGTTCTGAATAGAGGTTAGAAAGGTTTTCCCCACTTTTCCAGGATTGACCAAAAAATCCCTTTTTCTATGGATTTTTAGGGAATTTTTCAAATTTCTTGACAATTCCAGGTGAGGGGGAAAACACTGGCGACATAATGCGGCTTTTCAGCACGAAAAAGTCCGACATCTTTGTTACAAACAGACCGGCAAGCACGTGAAACTGTTGATCCTGTCTGTCCCTAGACGTAAGGATCACGTATAAAACATTACAACAGTAATTTTCGTCACAAGACTGTGTTAGGGCTCATCTGAGACGGGATAGACAATCTAACGTTACATTTAAATCATGTGTTTACGTACAGCCATGCTCGAGGGGATTCGAACCCCTCAGTGTAGATTTTGAACGTCGCAGAAGCGGGAAGAAAATGATTACCACTTTGTAACATATACAGCTTCATCAACTCCTGTTACTTGCAATGGTGGATCGCTACAAAGGGAATGGATAAGCAATTATGCTAAAATACTGATGAGAATGTGTACTTAACAGTGAAAATGTGTAGTTAATGGTGCACAGTGTAATTTCGCTTGGAAAATACAGAAAGGTACACAGAAATTGAACACTAGAAACCAGCTTTATGAAGTTTTTATTCATTTAAAACTATTTCAAACATGAACAAAACTAAGCTGAAAGCATTTTCCCTTTCGTCACAGTCTCCCAACAGCGACAGGCAACGACATTTCCACTCATTCATGATGTATTGTGGATCCAGGCAAGGATCTTCATAGACTTGATAGCTTTCAGCCTCATCCAGTTTTCTGATGCTAGATAGTTTTCCCCACGCAAGGCTCTTTGAAGAAGATGGTCTTCTATTTATTTCCAGAACGCTTTCGTTACGTTTTATATAGCTTACGGTTATGTGTTGTCTTTTACTACTGGTTCGTTTTCCCGTGTCCAGCTCTTTGAAGATGGTTTTCATTTTTAACGACGATGTCTTCGTTACGCTTTCCGTCTCCTACTACTGGTTGGTTTTCCATCGTCTAGCTCTTCAAAGAAGTTGGTCTTATTTTCTTTTCCAGACGTAAGCAGCCCATCTCGATGTATTCTTGATTCTTCTCTGCTACACTCACCTCTATTTTTAGTTGTATGTCTTCGTTATGTTTGCTGTAGAGTAGAGTGGTCCTTTCTGCAGCTTAGAAGCACACGTTATGCAGTTCAGAGCAGTGCTTTTCACCGAAACCCACGGTTTCTTAAGCAATTTGTAAAACCGTCGACAATTTTTAGAAAATCTGTAATTTTTAATTTTCCCTTATGACAACCACCTAGAATTAACTGACCACAGCCAATGTCCAGCAACAATAGCGAAGTATCACCTTTCATACTGCTATACAGTAGAACCTACCTAAAGCGGCCACCTTTTGGACTGAACTGTAATGGTCACCACAGACGACAGACTTGGGTATAGTCATAACTAAGTGATACCAGTTCTCTCTTATACGAAATGGTTATTTTATTCAAGTGGTCAATTTATCAGGTTCCACTGCACTTACTGCTTATTTCTATGTTTAATGATAATAGCTCTTTAAATTTTTCTTAAATACAGTGAAACTTGGTAAAGTGACCACCTCAGTAAATTACCCATCTGAATAAAGTGATAATTTTTTATAAAAGAAAATCGCTAGTGACCTAATTATGTTTATACCAAAGCCTGTCGTGTATAGTGATCACCTGTCTATGGTGACCATTGCAGTCTCAAAGGTGGTCAATTTAGACAGATTTTATTGTATTTGTAGAGAGATTCCGAGGAAAAGAGATTGAGAACCATTGGTTTAGAGTAACTGTGTGTCTTAACTTAATTTTAACTTACGAGTCAAGCTTATGCAGTTCAGAATTATGAAAAGGAGCATTTCTAGCACATCATTTTATCAAGACATTTTTTTTTTTCATTTGTGTAACAAAAGCTTCAAGTTCAGGGGAGGATATTAGACCCCAACGCCATGATTGGCACGTAGCTTTTAATTTTTGATTTTTTAAGGGGCTTCACCCCCACAAACTATGCCTATGATTTTGTTTAATTGCAAGTGACATTGGTCTCCATGTTATGCAAGGTCTCATCACATGTTCATAAATATCCACGTTTGAACATCTGACATTTTCCTTGTCTATTACTACTCCTACCTAATCCAGCCACTTTGCCTATTCGCATTGAATTCTGCTTCTTTCATCTTTGTAGAGAACCAATCTCTACGTCATTGGAACGTCAATTACTTCTCAATATCAACAAAACAAAAACGATAGTAATGGTTAAAAAAAACGCGCTAAAGTTTTTCATAACAAGAGGATAAAAGCTCTTTTAGCATGAATGTGAGTGGAATCTTGACACTTACTAAGAAAACTGCTGGCAATGCCCGATCTAGCATTGTATATTTTATGAGCGGAAATTCGCAGTTTTTCAAATAAAGTCAGCTGTCCGGAAATATATGATGTATGAATTTCAAGCTGCTTCAGATTTTCTTTTAAATATATCTTACAGATATTCTAGTATTAAAGATATTTTATCTTGTATTAAAGGTATTCTATCTTGTATTAAAGATATTCTATCTTGTATTAAAGATATTCTATCTTGGAAATATTCAATAATTTTATCCAAAATACAACTACTACTACTGTCTTTTTCTATTTCAAAAGTACTTTTCGTAGTCTTTTAAATGCTTGCAGTGAAAAAGCAAGGCTTCAAACCAACAACTGTTCCAACTAGTTTGCACAGGTATTGGTGGTAAGCAAAGTATTTTGCCCTTCTCTTGCAAAAACGCTCGAAAACGTCCTTTACGGGAGGGACAAGCTGTGAAGGGACATTTAACAGCAACTACTAAAGAATTAGCATTTTCAAACTCATTTTGCCAAATTTTTCCCAAAAGATTTAAAAGATTCGCATTGCACGTGACATGAACACCATTCAAGAACACAGCTTTCAAGCTCTTTTCCCAATACTTTGGACATGTAAGATGCATTGTTTGTCACAAAAGCGGTTATATTCGCGAAAGGTATTTCATATTTATTAACAGACTGAAGTATTGGCTTGCTGACTGTTTTAAAATTCACAGTTTCGAAAGCGGTGGACTTTAGAAAGATTGCGTTCAAAGAGGTTTCATCATCACAGATTTCAACATTCGTTTCCGTAGATGGAGCAGTGAGAATATTCAACATGTATCTATTTTCTGAATAAGTTGTTTCATCTAATACGATACTCACACTCTATACCGTTTTTAAATAACTTTTACCTGTTGCCTGTGGACATCACATATTTTTGGCAAATAATGTTTCTGCATCCAATTTATATTTGGAATAACACCAATATCTTTTAATAAACTTTGCAATTAACTTTTTAACATAGGGTTATCCAGTTTGGAAAGTGTGATGTTAGCTGACCAAAAGGTACCGGTTAATTTTGAAAGTTCTTTTGAGCGATGCTGTTTCTGTTCAGTTCTTTTCTCAAATAAACTATCGACACCTTTTTGCATTATTTTCGGTTGACTATTCAGACACATTTTTTTTTTTTATGCAGTATGGCTGCTAAATGCTTTTCACAACTGTCCTTATTTGAAAATTCTACTGGTTTGTTATATGTTGAACAGAATAATAGATTTTTGTTTACGTGAAATGTCCCCCCATTACTGAACTGCTTGCATCTTTCAGATACACCATTTTCATCGTGTGGCTCTTTCTCAAAGTTAACAAACACTATCTAAAAGTTTTATAAACTGAAAACTCACACGAAATTACAAATTTTCTACGCTGAGAGTTTACGAAACCGAAGTACTCCAGTTGATATGAACTGTTTATGTTTATATGACAGTCCTAAAACTAATACAACTGAGGACATCCGGTATACTGTTTACAAGTTCGATACGTCGCCATAATCATTCGATAGTAACAGGGATGTAAATATTGTAACAGAAATTTGGCAACAATAGGGAAAAAATGGTAAAATCCGTGAAATTATTGAAAAATCTTAAAATTGGCGGAATTTCGCGCCGCGAAAACGTTACTGCCCTAACTATAACCAGTAATACAATAATTTTTGCCACCCACGTTTAAGTAGCTCAAACTAGAGCCTTTTTTTCCAAAAGAAAAAAAAAAAAGAGGCGCCGTCCTCATCCTGGATTCGAACCAGGGTCCCCGCGTAATATAACTAGTAACTTAGCCGTCAAAACATTAAAACAAATGCCGCTTGTTAGATTTCAGATTGAGTGTGTGCGTGTCCTTTCTTTACCCATATCTCAAACATTACGAGAAAAAATATGGGTTTCAATTTGGACCCGACTGTGAAGTGCTACAAATGATTAATTCCCAATAATCAATCAATTTCATCACAACCTAAAGGCTGCCTCCCTTCCTCCCCTTCCGAAATTTTGTAATAATCCGGGTTTTTTTTTATAACATTATAGGCCCCCTTGACAACACCATTAATAATTTTTGGTGATTGTCCTTTAAATTAAACTGTATTAAAAAAAAAATTCATTACTCATTTTCCAATGGAGCTCTTTCAAGAAACCGACTTAAAAAGATGGTGAAATTACTTGTAAATTTCCAGCACTTTTCATGTAATTTGTCTTGTCAATTACAGAGTATGTTTCTATATATATATATATATATAATCAATAACAAACTACAATTTACACCATATGTTCTTTCGTAAAGAAGCACTCAATTTATATTTCGTCCTACTATTATTGGACAATACCCATGCATTACATTACACAATTGCAGATGAGGGGATTGCACATACATTGACATTGGAGAGATTGATCGACTTCTGTCGTGTGCAAAACATGATTAGTTTTCCATTTTTTTTCTAAATATCTCTTAGAAGTACGTGTTTACATGCAAATAAACGGACAGATGCATTGATAATCCGAAGTTCTGATTGATTTCCAATTATGGATATGAACAAGGGTTTAAATGCATAATTCTCTATGATAATTAGTATATTAAATCATTTTGAAATAATAATCAAAGCATTAGATCAGGAATTCTCAACCTGGGGGGCGGGGGGAATTATTCAAATTACAGCAATACCCCTGGTGTAAGAAATTATGTTAGAAGGGAGGGGGATATCTCGAGATATAACTAAAAGGGTACAAAACTGTTAAGAATTACTACGTGAGGAAGTATCCATTATATAAATATTGAACCAAAAATTACCTCAAAACCATTTTTTTTTTTTTTGCAAATTATGCAGGGCTCGTACACAGTATTATCATCAGTATTTTTACAAAAATGTGAAATGTTTTTATTGAAAGGGGAAAGGATTTTGATAGGAAAATTTCTTCCCACATGGAATTTCATTTTTTATAGCTAGTGATATTGTCAAATGGGGGGTTAACAACCCCTCCTCGTGAACAGCCTCATTTACATATCTCCTAGTAGTGGGAAGCTACTGAAGACAATAAGAGACATATAAATACACATAATACTAGGAGAAAGGTCTGCTATAAAAAATAATCAATGATTTCCAACTGTAATTTACATGCCTGCCTCTGGATCCCAGTTTTTTTTTGTAAATTTCAGTTCTATTTGCATTTTTTGAGGGAAAGGACAGCTTTTTAGCGAAAAAGACATCGAAGTGTTTTCTGGTGAAAAAGACATGTAAAAATTTGTCCGAAGAGTATTTATGAAAGTGTCAAAGAAATAACTTTTAATGAAGTTGCTAATGCAAATTTTGCAGATCGTGAAATATGTTTCAGAGCGTCACAACGGGTGTTGTGATAGACTGTATCATATAATGATCTCTTCCGAGAGATTGGCATCAGGGGAAGGAGGTGTAAGCATATAAATTGTCTTCTGATAGAATACGAAGTACAAATTTCTAAAAAAGTAATGTCATCTTTACCAATCTGCACCTTTACTTAGCTCGCCAATTTTCGTCGCCAGTTTCAATTCTATCGCCATATGCGTCGTGGAAGCGTATTTTTCTTAATCACTGCAATGGTTCCTTGTATTTTTATAAAGCAAGGGTCATTTCACGTCCTCGTTTCAAGCATTGATCCATATACTAAAGCACTGTTCACAGAAACAACAAGGAGCTGAAGTGTCCTAGTCACCATTTGGGAACACTGCATTAAAGCCTCGTCGCCAAGCGAATTCAAAATGCCGCCAAAACTCATCCTATACTCTAAGAAGAGAAAAAAAATTTGATGCGCAGCTCAACCCCTTTCGGGTGCGCGTTCGTTCCGAAGCATTATAGTAACGATGAAACGGGGACCGTTTCTTAAGGCCCGTGACTGGTTTTCCATATTACAATTTTGTATATTTATACTGAAGTTTGGAATATTTACGCCCCAATTTGGAGTGCTTCCATACACTGGCATTGATAGTGTCAAGATCTAGAGAACTGATGTATGAATTTTCCAAGCCTACTTGTTTGCTTTATCTGAAGTGAGATAAAGTCTTGCTGCAATAACCATTCAATGCGGGGGGTGGGGTGGTAATACTGATTCCAAGGTGTAATGCTAGCAGAGAGAAATTGACCTAATGTTATTTCACACCTGGACACATGAAAAACAAACTTGGAAAATCTCTCATCTCGTTTGTGATTCACTGTACTAAATACAGCAGAACAAGAGCTGTAGCCAGACTGGGGCTAAAGGTGGAAGAGCACACCCTCCTGGAAACGTAATAACCCCCTCCATGAAAATATTTTTTCTCAAAATAAAATATTGTAGAATTTCATAAAAAAAATTATTTTGTATGAAATTGTACATGACGATGTAACTTGTTCTTTGAAGTTAAAAATGAGTTCAAAGCAGCTTTTTACGGTAGATCGTGTGTATGTGATGTTTTTATTTACAAAGGTTTGAGTCATCATACCCTTTATAATAAGGATAAGAGAAATTATAGAGATGTGTACTAAGATTCATAAGTTTTCAATATAAAATTTATGTTAAGAAATTTATTCATTAACGTTAAATATATTACTCTCCTTATATATTTAGTATTATTAAATATATTAATAAAATACATCAAAACATGTACGAATTTTAAGCCCCTTCTGTAGCATTTTGGGACCCCCCTTTGTAACAAGCGTCTAGCTACGGGCCTGAGTAGAACCTGCCTAAAGTGACCACCTTCAGGACTGGATTTCTGTTGGTTGATTGGTCACCATAGACAGGTGGTCGCTATACACGACAAGCTTTATTATATAGGCATGACCAAGTCCCTACCAGTTCTCTCTTATAAAAAGTGGTAACTTAATTCATCTGGTCAATTTATCAAGGTGATCATTTTAACAGGTTCAACCAGGGCCTGATAACCGCAAAGGTGCCCAAAGCCCGGGCTCTGGGACTAGATTCTATTCTGCGCATGTGCGTGGACATGCACAGAAGGAATGACCACAAACCGTACAGTTCCCACTCTTTGCTAGAGTCTAGTCCCAAAGCCTGGTCCTGGATTCAACTGCCTGTCTATTACGAATTGGATGTATGAAATTACACATAATTTACACTCTATAACAAAAAAATCGACGCACCAAGAAGTTGTCCGATTGTAATGAAATTTCGTATGCAAAGACATTTTGACCGAACATGCAAATGATTAAAATTTGGTGTCCAATGAATGAATAGCGGGAACTCCAGCGCATCGGAACTGCGCATTCAGCAGGTGTATATAAGGAGCGATTCTCAATATGTGGTCAAAATTTCTGTTGCATTTTGACTGCGGATATCTTACGTCGACTGTAACAATGCCTCGCCGAAAGATTCGTGCTCATTACGAGCATATGTCAGAGTTTGAAAGAGGTCGTGCTATCGGATTGAAAGAGGCTGGTTGGACGAATCGAAGAATCGCTGGACATGTGGGTCGAAGCGATGCGGCGATTGGACGGTGCTGGCAAGAGTGGGTCAACAACGGCAGATGTCAGCGTCGGGACGGCAGCGGTCGACCTAGGGCCACAACAGAACGGGAAGACAGAGCGATTGTCAGAGCAGCTGTCACAGCACCGGATTCGTCGTTATCAACTATCCAACGTGTGGCCCGCACACATGTGTCCAACATGACCCTCTGCAGACGACTGAGAGAGCGGAATTTACGCTCGCGCCGACCGTTACGCCGCTTACCTCTCACGCCTTTACACCGTCAAGTCCGATTACAGTGGTGCCGGGCTCGATCAACTTGGAACTGCACTGACTGGGGACGTATAGTCTTTAGTGACGAGTCCCGTTTCCAACTGTGTCCTGACGACAACCGCAGACGTGTCTGGAGACGTCCAGGGCAGCGTGGGGATCCTGCCCTTACTATCGCACGCCACACATGCCCACAACAGGGCGTTATGGTCTGGGGTGCCATCTCCTTTGATAGCCGGACCCCTTTGGTGGTCATTTCTGGCACACTTACAGCACAGCGGTACGTAGACGACATTCTACGACCGGTTGTGTTACCGTTCCTTTTGCGACACCCTGGACTTACGTTTCAACAAGACAATGCCCGGCCGCACACGGCACGTGTTGCTATGAATTGTCTTCAAGCTTGCCCAACACTTCCTTGGCAAGCTAGGTCTCCTGATCTCTCTCCCATAGAGCACATTTGGGACGCTATGGGAAGGCGATTGCAACCATCCCGGAATGTTGACGATTTAGCCCGACAGTTGGAGACAATTTGGCAAGAAATTCCGCAGGACACCATCCGGGATCTTTATCAGTCTATGCCACGCCGGGTGACAGCTTGCATCCAGGCCAGAGGTGGACCAACGCCTTATTGACTTCCTCCCTTTGTAACGGTCAAACTCTGCAATAAATCATTCAATTGTTCTGAAATTTTAATCGTTTCTTTTTCTATGTATGTTCTTCACATCCACCAATTTTTATCGCAATCGGACAACTCCTTCTTGGTGCGTCGATTTTTTTTTGTTATAGAGTGTATGAATTTAGCATACACACTTTGGCCGGAAGCCTCCTAGATTTTAAGGCACAAAGCTTAAGGAAATCCTGTACTGGTACGCGATCGCTTAAGCGCGGGGGCACCAGTGCCGGATTTAAGTGCAAGGCAAATAGGCTAGGGCGTACGATCCGGCGTTTTGGGGGCTCCTCCGCGGTTTCCTAGATGGGGCTTTATATTATTTAAGTTTAAAGGTTATTTTAATCTTATTTATTTACAGAAGTCAGAGTTTCTTTATTGGTAAACTTGAATATTATAAACAATGAACTTTAAACAGGGTGTCTACTCAAATTCTGTTTCAAACTTCCCTGACTTTTCCAGACCAAATCTTAATCGATTTCCAGTCGCTAATTCGGGTAAGAAACATACAACGCCTTAAAATTTACGTAATCGAAACAGATTTCAAGACAATAAAATCCACTAACATAAACCCCAAAGCCATTTATAACTCAATTAAAGTGAATTTACAAATTCAAAAGCTGTATTAAAAAGTGTATTTCTTTACACTAAAAACTTGCACTAATTAAATATTTACAGCAACATTTCCATTCCACCCTTTTTGAGTTCATTATAAAAGAGTTTAACTATATAATTGCAAAGCTGATGCTTCATCTTCTATTTCATTTAAAGTGCGTATGACTTTACCATATATAGTCATACGCACTTCTATTTCATTTAAAATGTGTATGACTGTATATAAGGCAAAGGAGATTGGTATGATCAAAATCCCTTACAGATTAGATAATTTAGTTAAAAACTTTTTTTTTCCAATATATTCTGCAAACATTTTCCCCTGAAAATATATGGGCTTAATAATTTATATAATATTATTATTAATAATATAATATTAATTATATTATTATACTCATTTTGGTGCAAAAGAGTAATTTTTGGAAGAGGCTCAGTCAAAAGTACAAGTTTTTCAAATTTTTTAGTGGGTAATGTGGTATGAAAAACACAGTTCAGGAAAATTATTTTAATAAGTTATTTATTATAACAATGAATTTCAAATTTCCCTGACTTTTACAGTCAGAAAAAACTTCCCTGATTTTCCCAGGTTTTCCAGATGGGTAGACACCCTGTTTAAAGAAAAACGTGATTTACTAACTAATTATCATCAAGGCCACATTCTTTAGAGGCCCATACTATCCTTAATCCAGAACTTTGGGGGGAGGGGGCACCTTTCACTAAGAACGCCCTGGCTAGATGTGCAAACTCGTCCACTGAGCGATTTTGTACACCTGTAAAAGATATCCTCAGCCAAGTTAAAGTTTTGAGTACCAATTAGAATATACTCCAATATTTATAGCTCGGTATAAGGGTGCAGAAAAGGTGGAAAATTTTAAATTTGTTTATCGAGGGAAATAAACAAACTAAAATTACGTAAACAAATGTTTACTGAAAATATGTAAAGATCTATCCACTCGCTCGCTTGAACTATTTTGCGCGTCTGGAAATTCTATCACCGGTTTAAAAGGGGGAAAAAATTCGATGATGATTATTCATATTGATTAGTTATGAGAATCATCGATTATGAAAGTAGGTAATGACCTGATTTGCATAATGACGGGTGTCGCTGTCATCGTTTGTAAACTCATCAGCATTTATTAACTTTGGAAAATGGGTCTCTGGAGGTATAGTAGTCGTTCCACCATTCTTTTTCCCATGATGCAATTGAGAGGAGAGTACACTGTGAGCGGAGGGGAGGGTGCAGTCATTTGTACGAAAAGCAATAAAATTCAATAACACACGCTCAAGAAGAGAAACAATGCTGTTTAAAAACACGATTACTCTAACATAATAATCAATAAGGTAATTATATCAATTACTTCCACAAAATAATCGATGGCATAACTATAACAATTGCTTTTCTCAAACATGAAGCTAACAAAAATCGATATCGGTCGATTTTTTTTTTTTGAATATCTCCACGTCACGATATTCATAAGTTCATGGTGATTCTAAGCCAATAAGAATGATCTATTTTTTTTTTACAGTTTTCGAGTTTTTGATTGGTCAGTGAACCTACAGTTTTACGGCCCGTGATTGGCCGAATGTCCAGTGGGGGTCAAAACATCACGTGGTTGATGCCAAAGTACTTTATTTAAAATTCAATTCAATCTAACCAATCACTTTCACCTAGATAATTATTCCAATCTAGCTGGTCAATTTAATCTACCAGTCGATTTAATTCAGCCAATAACTTTAATCTAATCAACCATCCCAATCCGGCTAATCACTCTGACCGGTCTAATCATTTCCAATCTAGCTCATTCATTCAATTTAACCCGTCACTTCAATCTAGCCGGTCAATCAAATTTGATCTGCTACTGGTCACTTCAATCTGAATAGATTGACCACACAAACCGTATAGACACATTTCAAATCCAATATTTGTTGCCAAGAGTCTACATTCTGGGCTCATCATAAAAACAAATACTGGGCGGACTGGGCCGACGGCGAACCGGCCCAATGGGTCAAAAATCCAAGGTATCCGCCCTTTGAGAGGATTCAGTCCGCCCCTGAATACAGCTGGACTCCATACGGGGCAGGACTTGGGACCAATGAAAAGACTAGCTAAATCCGTTTTGGAATTTAAAATTTTAAATACCTTTGGAAATTTATAGGAAATTATGAATACAATAATATTTGGCTTCAAAACTCGCTAACATATAATGAATGGCTTGTACAGGAAATTATGAATACAATAATATTCAGCTTTGAATTAATTCGTTAACATTTAATGAATGCCTCGTAAAGGAAATTATGAATACAATAATATTTGGCTTTAAATTCGCTAACATTTAATGAATGGCTCGTAAAGGAAATTATGAATACAATAATATTCCGCTTTAAATTCGCTAACATTTAATGAATAATGAATGGCTCGTAAAGGAAATTATGAATACAATAATATTCGGCTTTAAATTCGCTAACATTTAATGAATGGCTCGTAAAGGAAATTATGAATACAATAATATTCCGCTTTAAATTCGCTAACATTTAATGAATGGCTCGTAAAGGAAATTATGAATACAATAATATTCGGCTTTAAATTCGCTAACATTTAATGAATGGCGTATTACTATTAACGGGCCATGGGTATTACATTCTCAAAGGAGTTTGTTAAACGATATTTCGTGTTTAGGCAAGATCAATTGTTTATACATTGTAAAAGTTATTCTGCATATAGGAGCGTGCCTGTCCGTTCTTAGTGACGCGGATGAATAGACCAATATTTTATTTTAGACATCCAGCAGATAGGCCATGTCTTGTCGTTCAATCTGGCCAGCGTAAAAGTCTTGCTGGCACAAAGCAATTAAATTGCATTTAACATTATAGCTACCAAACAAAATCCATATTCTCCTCGCTAAATCCGGACACCTGCTACATGCGGACCGACTTGTTAATACGCTGCGACATGAAATATAAAATGTTAATAAATATAATTAGAATTTAAGCATTAGCTTAAAATAATTTAGTGGCTGGAGAATAATGGCTCCCAATAAACCGGCACACACGTCGCCTCGCAAAGAAGATGCAAAACTCGTGAGCTGAAACAGACAAGGAACATACGGAAGTAGCCATGGGCAATATTTAGCACTGAGCAGGTCCGGAAGTGAGGGATAAGGGGTCGACTAAAAATTAAATATCGGACGCAAAGTGCAAGTCGAGATTAGAAAACGAAGGGAACGATATATATACATTCCTTTTGGGAAGACCAAGCATGCAAAATTTAATAATGAAATAAATATCCAAAGTCGTGGGAAGTGTCGTATAAAAAATATAATTTCGGTAATTAGTAATATAATTAATCATAATTAATGATGAATACACACTCTTTTGTCGTGTACATAACAGAGCAGTGGCGCACCCATCGTAGCCCGGCTGTCTTCAAACAACTTTGTAAGAGGTAAAGGTAGACCAAAACGCAATATCAAACACAGTTGAAGTGGAAATTCTGACTGCAGATATTTCTAATTATGTGAAGAAATCTAACCTCACTGATGAAGGTAGGATAACAGTGCTAAAAAGTCTTTGGGAACCATATGCAAATTGAAATTTTCCCACGACTATCACTTGTGCTGCATTAAGTCAAGGAACACCTCACCTCAAACGAAATTTCTGCTTATCTTAACTGAGTAAGCATAAGTAAACAGCTTACTCAAAGGTGCTTATTGAAAATTTTGTTCTCTTTTCACCCCATGAAGTCGATTTAAGATCGACACAAGCCACGGGTCAATTTGTTTCAAAAGAATTTAATAATTGAAAGACTTAGAAGAAGTTCAACCAACGTGAAACTTTTATTTATCGTACGGATTCGGTTTTCATAGGCGATGATTTTTTAAGGGTCGTGGAAGAGAAAAATGCTTCTGTGGATGAAGTAATAGACAGAGGGCAAGCAAAAGCAAGTTTTGTAAAATAGGGTTATTCTTCAACCTATTATCAAAACGGTAATTTTTTGTAGACGACGAGGACTAGCCATTATAAAATTTTATAAACACAATCTAGAACTACTTTTAATTATTTAAGTATCTTGCATTGTAGAATTATTAGTAATTTAATAATGATAAAAGTACACAAAAAGACAACAAGGGCGGATCCCGAAATCTTTCAAGGGGGGTTACGATTTGTTCCCGATTCCTATTTTCAGCCAAGTGTCCGGTACTTTTCATTTCATTTTCCATGCCCCCTGAATATTCTGGATGCGCTACTGTAACCGAGAAGAACAATGAAAAAGTAATTTTTCATCAGTTTCACAAAGCAATAGGGAGATATTAAAAAATTAAAAACGTTTTAAAAGGTCAGATTATTGAGCTTCGAACTCCGAGCACGCACAAAAAAAAAAAATCTTGGGCAGCTAACACACAAGACCTCCAAATAGAAATTTCTGCAATTTGTGTATGATCCCCCAAACGCAAATAACGTATTTTTCAACCGCCAGAGACTTTCCAAAATATGCCTTCTAACGTATGCATGAGCACGGGCTTTACGTTAACGGCTCCAGCCGCTCAGCAACCTCGAATAAGCCGCTTAGCGGACAACTTCAAGAAAATAGAAACAGATAAAATTAACGGAATTGAACGAACTTAGTAAAAAACATTTTACATTAAAAAGGGGGAATGCCAACGCTTCCATTGCTGCACATACTCAAAAATTCATATGTTTTTAAGGAATGATTATAACAAATAATTACTAATATAGTACTATTACAAAAGAATATAACGATTGACAAGAGCTGGACTATACAGAGCCGTAGCCAGGATAGGGCTATAGGCGGCTGAGCCCCCCCTGGAAATGTAGTCAGCCCCAACCTGGAAAATATTTTTTCTCAAAAATCAAGTATTGTAGAATTTTATTTTAAAATTTTTGTTTTGTACGAAATTGCACATAACTGGAAATTGACGTTAAAAATGTATTCGAAATAGCTTTCTACGGTAGATTTTGTGTATATAATGTTTTTTACAGAGGTTTGAGTCTTTATTTATTGTATAATGGGGATAAAGGAAATTATAGAGAAGTAATAAAATTTATAAGTTTTCAATGCAAAATTTACATTAAGAAATTTATTTATTAACGTTAAATATATTAGTCTGCTTATATATTTAGTATTATTAAATATATTAATAAAATACATCAAAACATTTACGAATTTTAAGCTTCCTCTGAATATTTCTGGGCCCCCTGTAACAAGCGTTTATCTACATTCCTGCCTTGAATAAATATTGAGGTCTAGAATTGTCATGGCTATTTTGTGCGTAATCATTTAAAGTCCAAAACTTGTTTGGTAGCCACGTTCGTTTAGTTGTAAACTAAAATTAAACAGGACTCTTACAAATTATTATGTAATAATGTTAATAAGAAGATTGCCTACTATGTGGAATGTATGATGAAAGGCAATGCTTTTTCCTTATTTTAAATATACCAACATTTTAATTTGAAATGTAGACAAGAAGTAAAGTGTAATTAAATTGCATTTATAGCGAACAGTGAAGAAAAGAAATTTCCGACATTTTGGAGCGTTTTAAATTTCAGAAAAAATGCTGACTTTTCTGTCGATTTACCATTTCTAATCTCTTGGGAGAATAGCCGAAGGTAAAGCGAAATAGCTGAGGAATCAAAAAAAAAAAAAAAAAAAAAAAAAAACATTAAGGTTGGAATCTGCGAATACAGTAAAATACTTTTCTAGAAAGAGAAAAGCAATCTACGATAATAAAAGAGAATGAATTATGATTTAAATTTTTAATTTAAATATGCCTTCGCTAACAAAAATTTTCGCATGATTTATTTTTATTTGTAACTCATCCAACGAGAATACTAATATTTAACTCAAAATAGCAACGCAATTTAAGCTTAGATTTCTTTGCTAAAAATGTATAAAAAATTCCCTAACATAGGACTAGCTTAGAAATTGGGTTATTGGCAATATTAATATGAAAAATTGTAATATTAGAAATGTTTTTAATTTTAATAAATATTCTGACTACGATATGAACCATCAAATCGAGCCGATGCCATAAAGTCATTTAATTTTCTAAGAAAATGATTTAAGCAACATACAGATGGACTTTATTGCCAGTATAAAATCATTTCAAGAAGAGCTTGAAGTATATTACCTAACGTGCTTGATTTATTTTCGGTGTACATCTGTATTAAAAACAAAAGATTGTTAGCCGTTCAAAAATTTACCTTGATCAAATTTGAATCTTGAGATTTGAGAGTTCAGTAGTTGGTGGAGGTGGTATCAATGGTTGAATAGGATATCCCAAACAATACCTGTGCAAAAGTTTATGCAGATCAAAGCACGATTGTTAGAAGCGACATTTACAACTTCGCTGAGATGAGAAAACAGAAATAATATATGAGTAAGAAAATGGATAGTAACTGTGGCAGAGGAAATACGCTCTTTTGCAAGAACAACAACGAAGCACCCCTAAAAAAATAATCCGAAAATCTCGAAATTTTGCATATGCTTTTATATCAAGTATGCAAATGATTAAATTTTCAAAGCCAATGAGTGGTAAGTTCGATCATAGCGCGCATTTCTACTGCGCAACTGGCATCGTATAAGAGGTAAAAATTGCGAACGGTTTATTTTTCTCGTTGTCGGCGTTGCAGTTCCCTGAATGCGCAACTAGTATTACCATTACGACGTTGTCGAAGACCTTAGTGGTCGCATAGTCGGGATGCTTGAAGCTGGCTGGTCCTACCGAGCAATAGGCCGCCACCTGCACCGTACGGATACTGCTGTGCAAAGGTTTTGGCAGCAATGGTTGCTTTTGGAAACTCATAGGCGGAATGAAGGCTCTAAAAGGCCAATGTGCATGAATGTGAAGCAAGGGGTTACGCTCACCCAGCCTTTTAAGGCGTCTGCCTTTAAGGGGTCTCACGACTCTTAAAGGTTAAAAAAAAAAATTCGATTTTGGGTTTTATTTTATTTTCACGAAAGGACAAATATTTCTGAACATTTTATTACTAAATTTGTTAAGATATTCCAATTTTTTACGAAGATATGAATTTTTACGTGATGCGCGATACTTAAATGTCCCATTAAAAGAGGAGTTTTAAATGGCGACTATCATCGGATTACAATGGAAAAACTTAATGCTACGTCAAGTTTACAAGCACGGAGGGCAAAATGAAGATAAATGAAAGCTGATAACGAGGCACTTAAAGACTAGGAAAGTACATCATTTGCTGCTAATGTGTTATGAATAAAGGAAAACATTTTTAATTAAAAAAATTATAATTTAAACTTTAAACGTGTTTTTCTCAAAACGAAATTTTGGGACTTGCGCGCAACATAAAGAAAGAACTACTTGTTCAATTAGTATAAAATTTTTCACAAATATTGTGTGGACACAACTGCACATTCTTAACTTAAGTAATCAACATCTGAGCATTATTTATGAAAATAAAATTTTATGTATAAAAATTATGATACGTTCAAACTGCGACAAACATTTTCTATTAAAAATATTTATATTCAATATTTTTTAAAGATCCTAGAACAAAACAAATCTATGTATATAACTATTATTTTGCTATAGAAATTTATTAGTTTTGGCGAAAATAGTTTTTTTAATCATGCGCGCAAAACTTACATGAATTGAAAAAAGTGTAAATACTTAACATTAAAAAAAGTTTATTTTTTAAATAACTAAATTTGGTAAATATATCAACCATCATCATATTCAACCATTATCTATCCACTGCTGGATGAAGGTCTCTCCAAATGCTTTCCACACAAGTCTATCCTGAGCAATTCGCTTCCACGTCACCCCAACCTGTTTTCTTATTTCATCCACCCATCTAGTTTGAGGACGTTTTCTAGGTCTTCGGTGGTCTCTTGGAATCCAGTTCAGAATTTCTGTTGTCCATCGTTGATCAGTTCTTCTTGCAATATGCCCAGCCCATCGCCATTTCAGCCCTTTTACTTTAACAATGATGTCCTCTACTCTAGTTTGCTCTCTCACCCAAGTGTTTCTTTTTCGATCTCTCCTAGTTATTCCAAGCATGCACCTCTCCATGCTCCTTTGCGTTGTCTGTAACTTTCGTATTGCTCCAACTGTTAGACTCCATGTCTCTGATCCATAAGAGAGGACTGGCAATACACACTGGTTGAAGACCTTTCTTTTTAGACACAAAGGCAATTTCCCCTTCAGGATAAAACTGTTTCTTCCAAATGCACTCCAGCCAAGTTTAATACGTCTGTTGAGTTCTTTCATAATGTTGCCATCCATTGAAATCAGCTGGCCAAGGTAAATATATGAATCAGCAATTTCTAGCTCAATGTTGTCAACTTGTATTTTTGTTTCCTCTACGAAATTATTGAACATGATCTTAGTTTTTTGTAGGTTCATCTTGAGTCCAACTTCTTTACTTCTAGTTGAGAGCTCTTGTACCATGTCTTGGAGTTCTAATGGGTTCGTTGAAAAAATAACAATGTCATCAGCAAACCGCAGATGATTTAAATATTCACCATTTATTTTTATTCCCTTGTTATTCCAATTTATCAGCTGAAAAATCATCTGTAAAGCTGAAGTAAAAAGTTTTGGAGAAATGGTATCTCCCTGCCTCACCCCTTTGCCAAGTTTGATAGTTTTGGTATCTTTATGTAACCGAAATTTTGCACTTGCATTTTTATACACACGTTTCACCATGTCAATGTACACATCCTCAATGTCTGTTGATCTTAAAGAGTTGATGACTGCTGATGTTTTAATAGAGTCAAAGGCCTTCTCATAGTCAATAAATGCAACACACAATGGAAGTTCATATTCATGTGTTCTTTCAATTAATTCTCTTAATACTTGAATATGGTCCACTGTACTGAATCCACTTCGAAATCCAGCTTGTTCTCTTGGTTGAGCTGCATCTAATTTTTTCTGCAGGCGATGTGTTAGCACTTTTGTGAAGATTTTATAAATAGCAGGTAACAAGCTAATTGGTCGGTAATTTTTCAAATCCTCTTTATCACCTTTTTTATGCAAAAGAATTACTGTTGCAGAATCCCATTGGTTTGGTATGTTACCGCTGTTAAGACATTTGGTAAAGAATTTTGCAAGTATGTCTTCTACATATTCTCCAGCTTCTTTTAGGATATCTAATGTAATACCATCATCACCAGGGGCTCTTCCTTTCTTCATATTTTTTATTGCAAATGAAACTTCTTCTTTTAAGATTTTAGGAGCTGTTCCTTCGACTATTTCAGTGTCTTCGTTTAATCCACTGTTACTTTCATATAGTTTTTTGTAGAATTCTTCAACTCTTCTAAGTATTTCTTCCCTATTTCTTGTTACGGTGCCATCCTCTCCTTTTAATGCAATGATGTGTTTCTTCCCAACAGATAAACTTCCTTTAACAACCCTAAGGCTCTTGTTATTTTCAATGGCCTTCCTTACTAACTCACAATTGAATTTTCTTATGTCTTCTTTCATGCTTTTGCGCAGAGTTTTACAAAGTTCTATGTACTCAATCCTGGAACTGGTATTTCGATTGTCCACCTTCATATCTCTTCGCCTTTTCATGAGCTGTTTCGTCTTCTCAGATAATTTGCTATTGTGCTTTTTACAGGTTACACCACCAATTTCCCCAGCAGTTTCAACTATTGTCTTAACAATGTTTTCATTTGCTTCTGAGATATCACTTTCATCAATAAGTCCTTCCAGTGCAGAAAAGCGATTTTTTAATTCCAACTTGAATGCCTCGGTATTTTCTTTTAATTTCTTTAAATCCACCCTCTTACTTACTTGTTTCCTAATGAGCTTCTGTCGTTCTAATTTAGTATTTAAGTGCACTTTACATCTCACCATTCGATGATCACTTCCAGTATTAAATCTGTTCAGTACACTGCAATCTTCAATAATTGATTTCTTGTTTGCCAGGATATAGTCAATTTCACTAGTTCCCCCATTTGGGTGTTTCCATGTCCATTTTCTTTGCGGTTTCTTCTTAAAAAATGAATTCATGATGCTAAGGTTTTCAGCTTCTGCAAATTCGATGAGTTGATCGCCACGTTCATTCCTTTCCCCATATCCGTATTTACCAACCGATGTCTCTCCTTGTTCCTGTTGTCCAATTCTTGCATTGAAATCCCCCATGATGAGCTTGATATGTTGTTTCCCTTTGGTGTGTAACTCTTTGATTTCTTCATAAAATTCTTCAACCTCTTCGTCGGTATGGCTTGATGTTGGTGCATATACCTGTACTATTTGAAGTTGGTATCGCTGGGTTAGTTGAACAACGAGCCTCGCTGCTCGATCTGATGTACTTTCAACTTCCAGAAGACAGTCTTTAATTCTTTTGTTGATTAAGAAGCCAACACCACTTGTTCTTCCAGTTTCCGTTCCTCTATAATAAAACAAATGTCCACTTTTAAGTTCCACCAACTCTTCACCTTTTCTTCTAACTTCACTGAGTCCTACAATGTCCCATTTGATCTTGTCAAGTTCTTCTTCCAATTCCTGAAGTTTTGCTTCAGAAGCAAGGGATCGTCCATTATACGTTGCCAAGGTCAATAACAAACGGCAGCCTGGGCCATTCCAGTGATTCTTAGCACCCCCTGCTTTCATGCCACACTGACCGCTGCCTTGATCAGGAGCACTCCAGCACCTGGAGACTAGGGGCCATGGTTTCTGGTGTGTCAACATAATGGAGGAATTAGCCATAATTTCACCACGCTGGCTAGACGGGTTGGTGAATTAGCCCTCCCCTTCCGCCTTTCTATCCGTGCAGCAAATATTAATTTGCCACATAAATAGAAAGCTCAGCCTGCACCACTTGAAGGCGGGGTAGGACACTAGGTTACTGGCCTGGCCGGTTCCACACATCGTCACATACGTTCAGCGTGTGGGTCTCCTTCCAGTTAGATACCAGCAACCCTTTTGGGCGCTGGGTAGTATATACGCTTGATAATATATTCCTTAAACCAGAGGTTTGCTGTATTCGAGTACAATTTCTATATACCAAGATCAGTTGTAAGTGTTCTACAGAAGTTTGAATTTCACTTCAAAATAGTCAATTTTTGCTTGCTTAACTGTCGTGAGACTCCTTAACCCCTCACGATAGACAGTCATCTGGAGTGGTGTCGTAGTAGATCATCATGGCTGCCAGCAGATT
>QLNU02015003.1:2543999-2568867 GCA_006491805.2 Dysdera silvatica
TTCAGGATTGAAATTTCGATCAATAGAGGCGAAGCACTCTTCGCATTATCACGAAAAATTTGCCACATTATTCAGAAGCAGCTATAAATAGCTAAAAATTTAGCTATTGCCGATGAAAACTGGCATAAATTATTAACCAATTCGGTTAGAAGAAATTCAGCGGCGTGACATCACGTGCTTAGAAAAGAGTCTGCGAGTCAATTTAACAGAAATTATATGTCTATTCATCACTCGTCATTTCTTATAATTGATAGATTATTAACATATGATAAGATGGGTAAATTTCGAGGATAGCAAACGGGCGTGTGTATTCGAGAATTATTTACGAAAGCGTGTATATCTTTGGAGAAGTAATAATAAAGACGGAAGATCAACAAGCCGTCAGCGGCGCGTCACTGGAACATCGAAAGTTGAATCGAGCGGAGCGAATTATACGAAACAGACCAGAGCTCAAACGAAAACTGACAAGAAAAACAAGTAGGCATTTATGACGTCACAACGTTCATAATTGAAATTACAATTTTGTGAATGAGGCACTATATTTAGAGGTAAGTACTACGGTTGACTAAATGAATGATTGTGTGTGTTTACTGAACAAACCTGGACATTCATAATCAGAGTTTTGTGAACGAGGCACGTTATAATCAGAGGTGTGCAATATGGGTCATTGATGGAATTATTTTGATTCTAGAGTGAAAATAAACAACTGATTTCTTGTTTTTATTTTCAACACACAATGTGCTAATTGGTGCCTTACTGCTGGGGACACTTCTTATAATATTTCTTGTTTATTATTTCTTGTTTATAATTTTAAAACTTTATTAAGATCGATAAACAACATTTAGGTGCGTTTCGCCAAGGTTGATTAAGGGCGTGGCCAACAATATGTATAAATTTTCACCAATAAACGATCAAGATTCGAGTGTTGGGTAAGAAACGTGCTTTTTAATTCCATTGGCCATTTCGAGCGACCACCAAATTTGATTTAATCAGGCTTTCTGCTTTAACTATTGACTCCACTAAAAAAAAGCCCGCCAACCCAATCTCTTACATCAAATAATTTAAATTTAATCCTAAAACCATCCAATAGTGCTAAAGCAGAGGTAAAACGGCTCAACAGCTATGGTACCCTGAGAATAAACCTTCACTTCCCCCGTTTCCAACTACAATCTTCTTCCCAATTCCATATGGGGTTGTTATTACTGATGCGTTTTCTCCAGATTTCACGATTTCTTCACCTGCACCTTTCCCTACCAATCCTCTCCACATCTTCTCTGGCCTCCCTCCCCATCTCTCTCGACATCTATATTCAGTTTTCCTATAAATTTTTTTTACACTTTCCCATCACATGTCCATACCATTCCACTCTTGTATTTTTCTTATGAAATCAGTTACTATTATTGGTCTTTAACATATCCATCCCAACATACTCACCTCTGTGACTTGCATCTTATTCAGGGTCGGACTGACCATAGAAATCATCGGGCAAATGCCCGGTGGGCCATCATGGAGCTCTGCTTTTGATCCGTCGTATCAAGTTATTTTTTTTTCAACGAGTCCAAGCAACTTAGGAATAATGCTGGAGTAAAGCAACATATATTCATTTGAATTCTAGATTTCCACTTTTTCCTCAAAATTTTCTACATACGCTTTTATGGAGAAATAGCAACAGCCGTTAACCAAACGAATAATAAAAAAAAGCGTATGGTTGCCTTCACAAAGGGTTTGTATCGATGACCATTTGGAATGTCCAAAGTTTATATAGAGCTGGAGCCCTAGAAAATTTGAAAGGTGAACTAAAGAAATGTAAAATATATCTGGTAGCCCTACAGGAAATCAGGTAGAGAGGTACAACCATAATAGATTCTGGAGATTATACAATTTTTTTTGAAGTGGAGGAAGAACCAATACATTTGGCACCAAAATCATGATTTCCAAAAATTGCTTGTTTGGTTTTACGGCTCAAAGACTACAGTGGTCATGCTGCGCCGGGACCTACTGTTTTCCGAGGAATCCGAACCTCTTAAGGCCTAGGGAACCAAACCCCGGACTACAGTGAGCAGTGCGATCTTTATGAGATCTCTGAGTAAGCGTTCTTTTTGCACTGCTGGGAGTCGAACCCGGATTAGCCGCGCAATAGGAGAACGCGTTACCACACTGCGCCACCGCAGGGCTATTTTCCAAAAAATACAACTTCTTGGATTTGAGGCCATCAATGAAAGAATGCGTTGAAATCCAAATTCTTCTACATTACTTTGATGTGTGTATACGCATCGTCAAAGAATGCAGAGGATGAAGGTAAGAAGAATTCTATGCAACAATTGAACGATCCTATGATAAGATCCCAATGTACGATGTGAAAATCGTTCTAAAGGATATAAACGCAAAGCTGGAAAAAGAAGATCAGTTTAGACCAGCACTGAGGTGTCATAGTTTTCATGATTACATTCATTATTTTCATGATTATATATTCACTACAGCAACAATAATGAGCTCCGGTTCATTGATTTTGCTTCATTGACATTGCAAACGTAACTGTAAGTAGTACCTATTTTGATCGTAAAAACATACACAAAGCTACATGGGCCTCACCGAACGGTATCACTAAAAATGAAGTAGATAACTTCCTCATAGAGCATAGATATGGTTCAGATGTCATGGATGTTAAGACATGTAAAGAAGCGGATACTGACTCCGACCACTTCATGGTCCGAATCTTGTATAGAGGACCGCAAACACCAGTAAGTCCTTCCCCAAAAAAAGAAAAATTATTTAATATACAAACACTTAAACACAACCTTTTAGTAAGACATAAATTCCAATAAGCTATTTCTGAAAATTTAGTTACTGGCAATAATATACCAGAGGAAGGAGAAATGGACCAAAAATGGATGGTACTTCGGGTCATAATTAAGAATTCGGTGTCAGTGATCATCAAATACAAAAACCATGGAAAAAAAACTAAATGGTTTGATGATGATTGCAAAAAAATGATAGAAAAAAGGAATAAGGTGAGAGAAATAATGCCTCAAAGGAAAATAAGATCAACATATGAAAATTTCTTAAATTGTTAAAAGGGGAGAAATGCTTAAAAAGAAAGGGGAACGAGAAAAGACTGCTTAAGTCAGAATAATTTCACCAAAGATAAGAGACAAGAAATATGTCTATGAAAGAGGATAAACTAAAGAGAGGGTACTAATCGAAAAATTCACAGTATAAAGATAAAGAAGGAAATAGGAGAAGGTGACAATATATTAAATAGATGGGCAAAATATTTTGAAGAATGGTTGAAATTTGAGGAAGAGAGAGTTATTGATGGGAAAACAATGCACGAGGCAAACCAAGACCAAGTGCAAGTAGAAATTAATATTGAAAGAGAAGAAGTAGATGAAATGATACAATCTTTAAAGAATAATGAGAGCCCTGGAGAAGATGGCATTCAGGCAGCATTAATCAAATACGGAGGAGTTGAACTGAGAGACAAAATCTATTCAATAGTGAAAGAGGCGTGGGAGAAAGAAGACGTGCTGACAGAATAGAGCTCAGTAATCATTCATCCCATTCATAAGAAAAATTACAAAAGTAACTGTGCTACCTACAGGGAAATCTCATTATTAAATGTTGTTCATAAGATTTTTCAAAATTGTTTTCAAAACGCCAGGAAGTTTATATAGAAGAAATTCTAGATGATAAGCAATGCGGATTCAGAAGAAACAGATCAACAACAGACCATATATTTTCACTAAATATTATCCATGAGAAACGCTACGAATTTAATATCAGCATACAACAGCTATTTATTGATTTTAAACCAGCCTATGACAGCGTCCAAAGAAATAAACTTCTTCAAGTTCTGAGAGAACTACGTATTCCCTCAAAAATTATTAATTTAGTAAAGCTAAAGTTAAAGAATACCAAGGCCAAAGTAAGGATTCAAGGACAGCTGTTAAGTGAATTCGGAGTGGAGAAGGATCTAAG
This sequence comes from Dysdera silvatica, assembly GCA_006491805.2. NCBI lineage: Eukaryota > Metazoa > Arthropoda > Arachnida > Araneae > Dysderidae > Dysdera > Dysdera silvatica. Next base: position 2,547,978 of record QLNU02015003.1, read on the forward strand.
ACAAGGTGATGCCCTTTCAACGACATTATTTAATTTAGCGCTTGAAACCGTTATTAGAAAAATGAGCCTGTATCCCAGGTGAAACAATTTTTAATGGAACCTCGTAACATCCAGCTTTTGCAGATGATATAGTCTTAATAAGCAAGGATGCATCTGTGTTAAAAGAAGCCCTACAAGATTTTGAAAATAGTGCTAAAGAGCTAGGATTAACAATCAATGCAGATAAAACTAAATATATGATTAATTCAAGGGATAAAAGAAGGTTTCAAAATGGGAATGGCTTGGAAAAAAGAATAATAGGTAGTAGTTTTGAGAGAGTGCGTCAATTTAAATATTTAGAAGCTACGATAATTACGATTACAAAACAAGGGCAGAGATTAAAGCAAAAATAACAGCTCGTACTAGGTGCTACTTCACATTCGAGAAAGTACTGATTGTACATTCCAAGAATGTCTCACGAAAACTAAAACTTACTATTTATAAAACAATAATAAGACCTGTAGTTTTATACGGAGCAGAGACATGGACATTAACAGCTAAAGGCAAAGAAGTGCCGAGAATATGAGAGAGGAAAATACTCCGGAAAGCATTCACGATCAGTTAATGAAAATGGCGTATGGAGAATTAGGGAAAAAAGGGGAAATATACCATTTATATGGAGACCCTGAGTTGGTGACAGAAATAAGGAAAAGAAGGCTTAGGTGGCTCGGACATGTAGAAAGGATGGAATAATCTAGCATGGCTAAGAAAATTATTAAAACCAATTTAATAGGAAGAAGGAAAGCGGGACTGCAGCTCCGCCGCAGCAGGCCACCATCATCATCATCAAAGTGGGCTGCCGTAATTAAAAATGCCAGGGCTGTTTTCTCTTCCCCCCAGTCCGCCCCCGATCTTGTTAACAATGAATTTATTAAGTGGCACTTTCTCAGTTGACAGATTGGTCTATTTCACAGTGTCGTATATTTTCCCTTTTAGTCTAAAAGAGATATTTGTATTTAAATAAATCGAACACTACGCAGATTAAATCAAACAACAATGTCAATCAATCAACGTTTATTGGCGTAGTGATACCAGCGCCGATGTTATGGCGTGATTAGATGGTGAAACGTTCGAAAGAAAATAAATATTTCTGCCTTCGGTGGGACCTGAACCCACGACCTTTTGTGTCACAGAGTAACCCCAGTTATTTCTTTCCGAATTTCTTACTACATAGCTTATATGTAAATGTCAATTATAAGGTAAATTTAAAAAAAAAACTTTCCAAGGACCATATGGATATTAAATAAACACCATGAGGTAATAAATATATAGCGGAACCTGGTAAAGTGACCACCTGCATAAAGTGACCAGTTTTTTATAAGAGAGAGATGTTGTAGGGACTTAGTCATGCATATACAAAAGCATTTCGTGTACAGTGACCACTTGTCTATGATGGTATTTACGGTCCAGTCCCAAAGGTGGTCACTTTAAGCAGGTTCTACTGTATTTCCAGTAATTTAGGGACTTTGGCACTTGTTTCATGCAATTACGCATTCCAATTCACCTCTACATCTGTTAAACATCGCGTTTTTATCGTTCAAGAAAGAGTTTACTGTAATGAAGTTGAATTGTCGACTTCTGCTTGAAGGAAACTTGCATGTGAAAATGACGTGAGAAGAGGAGAAAACGATTTTTGACTAAACCCCCCCGATTCCAGTTTTCCAGCCACATCATTATATTTGCTGGAAAACCAAGCACAAGGGGCATTAAAACAAAAGCGTTTAAAAGTGCAACACAAAGCTTTTAAATCATAAAAATCGATAAATATGCAAAGTCACAGAGCGGAACGAAAACTTTTAAAGTTGGCTTTTCTAATTAGTATGCTAATTAACTCTCAAGTTGCTAATTAATATAATTGGCGGGAGAACCTAAGAAATAAGCAAATATTGAACTAGTCCGAAGACAAAAGTATACGCATTATATTTGCATACATAAATCCTACATTTTCTTTTCTGGCGGCGAAGAACCGTTCGTTCGCGGCCATTAAAGCCAAATCCTTTGCGGCCTTTAAATTAAGAAAGAGGGCCTTATTTATCATGCTAATGCTCGCTAAGCTGGAGAAATTATTTCTTTAAAATAGTTCTAAAACTACAGTGTGTCACCTCTAAGTAAGGGACACTTATGAGACCGGACATTTTGTCCCATAAACAGAGGTGTCCCTACTTCGGAGGTATATTTGTTGACACATATACTGGGAACCAGAGTAATCGTTCCCCAAACAGAGGTGGCCCTTACGAGAGGTAAGCCTGTATTGCCTTTGTACCGAAGGGCAAAGAAAATATTCACTACATCATGCACAAAATCGAATGAGCCAATGAACGATTTTGACCATCAACCAATCACAATCAAGCAAATCCGTTCAACAATTCGGTCACTGGTCGATTTGATACAACGCTACTACATCGTGATTGGGTTAAATTAGGGTCCCCAGAATTCCAGGGCGACGCATCAGCCGCCATTTAATTGTACACTTCCGGTTTCATAACGTTTACCATTAGGAAATATTAATAATCAATTTTCTCCTTACAGGATTTGTTGGACAAATCTAGACATTCTATGTTTATTCTTCGAGTGAGCTGAACAATTTACAGCGGTACACTCACTCATCCATTTCACTCTATTTTATTAAAAATAATACATTTATAAATCACTCGATTTCAACACAGAAGTGAATGAGATCACGTGAGTCGATGGCATCAAAATAGCGGATGTGCCATTTCCCATTTTTAGGTACCTTAGGTTCAAGCTTAACATAAAATTACTGCCAACCGTCCCAAACATTAACTACACTTCTGCATGGCGGACGGATACATGGTGGTACAAAGGTATGGGCAATCGTTCGCTAAATGAATGAACGAACTATATTTGGCATACTGCGAATACAGTATAGCCTCTATAATAGAAATAAAATACAGGGTACAAGGGAGGAAATTACATAAAAAGGTTAAACACTGGTAAAATAGCAATGAAACAGATCACCCTGTGATCTTTTTCATAGCTATTTTACCAGTGTTTGTATACTGCGTTTGTATACCAGTATTTGGCACACTGCGAATACATTATAGCCTCTATAATAGAAATAAAATACAGGGTACCAGGGAGGAAATTACATACAAAAGGTTAAACACTGGTAAAATAGCAATGAAAAAGATCACCCTGTGATCTTTTTCATTGCTATTTTACCAGTGTTTAACCTTTTGTATGTAAATAGCCTCTATATTTAGGAGTCCACAGTTCCATAAACAAAGTTTCCAAAGACAAAAACGATCTTTTTTTTTTGTATGTACTGTGTAGTACGTTTGCATTGAAGATAGGCCTGTAAATTTTAATTAATTTAATTCAATGCAGTGAGCTTTTGATTTCATAAACTTGCCTAGACCCTAAAATCCGGTTCGTAAGTGGGAATTAATATTTCTTCTATAGGAATACCTCTTGGAACCAACCAAACGGTTCGTAAAAACAAGAGTAAATTGTATGTTATTTATCACATTGCATGCTAAATAATGCCTTCCTCAATATAACACTGGGTACAACATGTGAGCACACTGTGCGAACATAGGCGGGGTCTGTGCCCCCAATAATTTGAAATAAATTGTTATTTTACATATACTGTAATGTATAAATGTACAAAATATGCACTTGCCCTCCCCTTCCAATAATTTTGAAAACTCTACACTAATGCGTGCGAGTCTACATGCTCTGTATACTACAGTGCGAGTTACATACAGTGAACTTGCACATGATTTTACGAACGGCTAGGTTGCTCATGAAAGGTATTCCATGCAGAAGAACTATTAATTCTCCATTTAGGAGAACTTTTAATTTTACGATTCTTCTGAAGTCTGAATCAATTCTTAAAATCGAAGATCCACTGCACTTACAAAATATTTCAAACGTAATCAGGGAGTCTACTCAAATTTTGTTTCAAACTTCCCTGACTTTTCCAGGTTTTCCAGACCAGTAACAAAAAATTTCCAGGAGTAGTGCTTTAGTAAACTACAGATACACAGAACATTTTTTTTAATCAATTTTTTTAAGTTTTTTAAGTTGCTGAAGTACAATAAATAAGATTAATTTAAATTATCATGGCTTAATTTGAGCCATAATTGTAATATTCTCTATCTATTTTATGTATTTTAATATTTCATGCCTCAAAAAGTTTTCAACTTTTAATAGTTCAGCCATTATTAAAGCCAGATAAAAAGGAACTTTATTTTTATTAAACTTTAAAATCTTAAATTTTATAATTTATAATTTTTATAATTTTAAATATATCTTCTTACTTTTAAAAATTTTATTAAACTTTTAAAAATCAAAATATTGATAAAATTAGTTGAGAAAGGATAATTTAATAAGAAGACATAATTCTGGCAAAATATAATACCAAACTTCCCTGACTTTTCAGACCAAATCTTAATGGATTTCAAGTCACTAATTTCAGAAAACAATACATAAAAATTTGCATAAATGAAACGAGTTCCAAGATAATAAAATCCACTAACACAAACCTCAAAGTAGTTTATAACTTAAATAACAATGAATTTAAGAATACAAAAATTGTACTAAAAAATGTATTTCTTTTACACCAAAATCTCGCATTAATTAAATATTTACAACATTTTCAAACGGCCCTTTGGAGTTCATTATAAAGAACCTGAAATAATTTGCTAGCTTCACAATCAGTTCACTAATGGTACTAAAAAATGTATTTCTTTTACACCAAAATCTCGCATTAATTAAATATTTACAACATTTTCAATTCGCCCTTTCGAGATCATTATAAACAACTTGAAATAATTTGCTGTCTTCTCAATCAGTTCATTATAAACAAGTTTAGTTATATAATCGCAAAGTTAATAATTGATTCTTTATTCGATTTAATAAATTGTGTATGACTATATCATAAGCGCACGCAGAAAGCTCGTAAGGGTTGAGGAGTGTTATCGGCTTAATGGGGGGGGGGGTTACAGACAGGGCTGTCCCGAAGAAAATTATTGAGAGTATTCGGAGAGAGTTATCGGCGCTTGCTGCCTCAATCAAAGAGTATCGAGTCAAAATTTCTGGAGAGTATGCGGCGCACAAGGCCCTAGTTACAGAGCTACAACTCATATATTCCTATGTTAAATATACAAAATTTCATTGCAATGGGGAGGTTACAACCTCCATCAACACCTCCCTGCGTACGCCAACAGACTATATATATATAAGGGAAAGAAGACTGGTATGATTAAAATACACAGATTAGAAAATATAGCTAAAAATTTTTTTTTTCCAAGTTTTAGTTATACGTTTTGGAAAACAATCTCTAAGGTATATTTGAACTTAATTTATACGTTATATTAGTTTTTACGCAAAAAAAAGTAATTTTTGGAGGCAGTTTAATTCCAAGTATATAAGTTTTTGAAAATTTCAAGCATGTAAAGCACGGTTCAGGAAAATTATTTTAATAAGCTATTTATCATAACAATGACTTTAAAATTTCCCTGACTTGGATCTTTGCACCCTGACTTCACCGGTTTTTCAGGTAAGTATACACCTTGATAATGTACGATATACTATAGTATATAATAGGTATAGTCTACATTTTATCCCATATTTTAGAAACATACTAAATAATAGTATATAAACGAAATATATACAATACAAATTTTATTTCCATGCAGAGGTAAATCAGATGTATGGAGAAATCAAAACACAGCAGCAGTTATTATTCTGATTGCCCTTTTGTTCAGCCTGACAATTTTATATCTGACTTTTTATTAAACAGATCCTTAATTTCTTTCGAAACTCATTTCCACTTTCACAATTTATATTGTCAAATAATTTATTGCATTTCGATTCCACAGTAATTTATAGTATCTTTCCCCTATACCTGTTCTTATTTTTTCTATTGTTAAAATGTTACTTGATTTTGTGTTTCTTATATTTTTTTCTGTGCCTATAGTTTCGTCACATTTATCTGTTGTAATTCTTAAGAATGGCATTATTAATACCTTATACGTGTGTATTTCTTCTATATTCACTATACACTAATAATAGTTCATAAACTTGTGTCTAAAAGGAAAGGTCTTCAACCAATGTGTATTGCCAGTCCTCTCTTATGGATCAGAGACATGGAGTCTAACAATTGCAGCAATACGGAAGTTACAGACAACACAAAGGAGCAAAGTTACAGGCAACTCAAAAAAGCATGGAGAGGTGTATGCCTGGAATAACTAGGAGAGATCGAAAAAGAAACACTTGGATGAGAGAGCAAACTAGAGTAGAGGACATCATTGTTAAAGTAAAAAGACTGAAATGGCGATGGTCTTGGCATATCGCAAGAACTGATCAACGATAGACAACGCAAAATCTCAACTAGATTCCAAGGGACCACCTAATAGCTAGAAAACTTCCTGAAACTAGATGGTTGGATGAAAGAAGAAAACAGGCTGGGGTGACATTGAAGCGAATTGCTCAGGATGGACTTGTGTGAAAGGCATTTGGAGAGACCTCAACCAGCAGTGGATAGATAATGGTTGAAAATGATGATGATGAGTTCATAATTGTATATAAAAATAAACATAATGTACGTAAGTTGTTGTTTATATTATTAAATTACCCGTACATGTTGTTGTGCCTAGTTTACAAGCGTAATAATGAGCTTCGATGGTGCGTAAGGTTACATTGTACACGATGTCACTAAATTATCACAGTATTTTATACTGTGAGTACTTACTTTTACAGTATTTGCAGTCTCTATACAATGTTCTGCATATCACCACACATTAAAAAAACATACAAAAAATACCGTACATATTTAGGGCAGGCTTGTACATAGGATAAGGGGGCAATTGGGGCAAGGCAAAGGACACATGGGTACAAGCAGGGTTTAAGCTGCAGTCGCATTTTTCGCAAAATGCGACGAGTTGCTCGAAAATGCGAAGAAAAAATTTTTGCCCATCGCGAAAATGCGACAGGCATTTTTAACCACAGTTTATTCTCTGAAAACAGGATTCCTCGATTCCAGAATATCCGTTTTGCACTTCAGCGATCTTTTCTTGTTCCTTTTTGTTTCCTCTTCAAAATTCTTAACAGCACCTGTTAAGCATCGTTGATGTAAATAATTTCATGGATAGGGTTTTTCGAGCAACGAAAGCAACTAATATTTTTTAGCATTTTGCTACAACTTTTTTTTCTGATTTCAACATTTTTTGAACTGGCTTAAAACCTGGGTGTAAGCCCTAATTAATATAAAGCGAAGGGAATATATAAATATTTTTGTAGACAATTTATTCCGGAACAGATGATATGCATCAAAACGCAAGTGTCTACGAAAGTGATTAGTTTGGAGCCTTTACAAGCAACTAAAAAAAAAAAAAAAGCAAGTTTCTTGCAACCTAATTTCACCTAAACGAAGCGTCTAGTAATTCATCGAATAATTAACGAGTACGAAGGGTTAGTTAATTTTTCTCCCGCTAACTACGTGCACAGTTAACTAGAGAACAGGATTATCGTTTCACAGATTATAATAGCAGTTAATATATTAGCTCATAGGCGTTCTTGGCAATGTTTCCAACGTCCGCAATCTAGCTAATATGCTGTATTAATATGCACGCGGGAATCTTCCAAAGAATTACATATTCATGCATGTTACATGACATTAACTACACGAGGAGAGCGCACAAACTCTTAGCAATTATCACATCGTCACTCGCATCAAAAATGGGGATTTTTACATACTTCCGAAAAGGGAAGAAAATTAAATTTAGGGATTTAGTGCTAAGGAAAAAAGGAAAAAAAAGAATATAGGTTCGAACATTAGAAACTTTCCGATTCGACTAGAGATTATAGTAAATCACAAATTTATTGATGTTTTTGAAATTATAAATTCTTAATATGGCAAAGGTTAATTATCAGCTAATATTTTAAATGTTAATTATCAGCTAATATTTTAAATGTTAATTATCAGTTAATATTGCAAATGTTTATTACCAGTTGTACACGCTAATTATCAGTTAATGTTGTAAACGTTAATTATCAATGGTTAAGTTTAGAGAACAGCCATAAATGAAATGTAATCGCTTTTCTAACAGATTGTTTTTTCGTTCAAGAAATTGACATACAAATTCTTAAGGGTGTTTAATATTTTATAGTTTGTATTTTAAATTCATTCCCTTAAACTTCGTTACGTTACTACGAACAGAGCATTCATTTGCATTTTTCGATTTTATGGGGTGGGGGCTAAATTTTTTTAGGGAGGCATAAGTTATCCCTCGCTCCAATATTAAGATACCCTAACTAATATATTTTCAATGAGCCCCTTTGAAATTGTTAAAAACGTTTTTTTCAATTATGTAATCGTAAAATTGGAATCGTGTTATTTAACTTACTCCATTCAAAAGGTATATAACTTATAGTTATATTTCCTTATATATAGTCATACAAAGTATAACTATATATAACGGAAAAGTGACGTCATAATCAAAATCCTTCACAAATGATATAATGTAGCTAAAAGTGCTGGGTTTTTTTTTAGTTACGTTTGGCACACATTCCCAGGGGGTGACTTAAGTTCAAATCAGATTCCCCGAAAAGTTACATAATATTTTTGGTACAGACACGGATTTCCAAAGGAATATAAAAAAAATATATAGGAAACCGAACGTAATTTTTGTTATTTTTTTTTTTAAAAAGAAATCTTAAAAAGAAGAGGCAATTTGAAATTCCCGGAACACAATCACCCCTGCATTCCTTCCTAAGAAATAGGGTTTAATTTTATACAATTTACTTTTTTATACAAAAAGTGATTTTTTAGAGAAACTTTAGTCAAAAGTATAGATTTTCTAAAATTTGTAGTATGCAATACAGTAGGAAATGATGAAAGATACAGTTCAAGAAAATTATTTTAATAAACTATTTATCATAACACTGAATTTTAAATTTCCCTGACTTACGCCTCAGCACTTGAAAATTTCCCGACTTTTCCAGTCAAGGAAAATTTCTCCCTGACTTTTCCAGTCAAGAAAAGTTTTCCCTAACTTTTCCAGATGGTCAGATACCCTGTATAATGAAGCTGACACGTAAGTCCTAATTAATAAATGATGACATTACAATAAAAATCTATTCATTAACAATCTTCATGGACCCGCAATGCAACCACCAAAAATTAAGAAATCTGAGCTGAAATAGTAATAACTAGCGTTCAGATTATATGCAAATGCAATTACATAATTTATCTTTTCATGGCGTTCAAAATCAAAAAATATATAAATATATTTTTATATAATAGATATAAAATATATCAAAAATATATAAAATGGTAAAATTTCAGAATACGTACATAATTCAGAGGCTTCAATAATTCTAAGAATTTTATTATTTTTTTATTCGAAATTTTTTACACAATTATAAAGTTAAACTTCTTTTACTCTTATAAAAGTCATAGAAATGGACTTGTGAATGTACATATTTAATTCTGCCCTTACGTGCGTAAATAAAAGGTAATTATATCCATAGCTTAATTAGCCACTATCTTTAACATGGAGATCGAAGGGTTTAGTACTATCGTGCTAGACAGATAATTAGTGAAACTAAGGTTAGATTAAACACAACAAATACTTATATGGGCTAAAATTTCGCATCATTATTTACCAGTAATAAATGTTGCCGATAGTCTATCCATTATAAACCACCTGCAAAATTTTATAAATCCAATCCAATAACCTTAGCAGATCTGAAAGGACCTGATTGGTTTTAAACTGCTACTAATTAATAAAAGACAACACTTCATTGTTCAGAACATGATGGAAAACTTGTGATATGATATAATAAAAATCATGCTATATTTCAAGTATTTCTTCTCACCCAATTAGTAATAGAATCATTTTTTTAAGAAGCAGGCCATTAGTTTTTTTTAGATCAGTGAAAACAATATTATTTAAGTGCATACTTTTCATTTTAAGTGCATATAATCAGAGCTCTAGTGATAACACTTGTTGACCAACGAACACACAGAATTTCAATTTTGAAACCTCATTACAAAATGTAAACATTCACGAAAATATGCGATTGGGACTCGTCAATTACAAGTCACGTCATTAAAGTGTCAATAAATAAAACCAACTTTGAGAAAATGTATCAGTATTTCGGAAAAATTTAAATAGGTTTTAATCAAACAGCACACAACACAGAGAACCTTAGAATCGTGCGAACCCCTACGAAGATGCTTCTCGTCGAGCTTCAGTGCTCGCCGGAGAAAGCCACTGAATAGGGTTCAAAGGCCTCATTGAAATGCTTAGTTTAATTTTGCTTCACGTCACGTGACTGTTAGCCAGCGAATCACAAGATGGTACCCAATTCTTAATGTCACCACTGCATGACTAACACTACAAATGCAAAAATTTAAAGGCCATTTGGTATTTTTGCATATAGCGGTACAATACCTACTATATGGTTTTATAGTGGAAAAGCGATGATATTATTACGTCTATGGAAGTGCGTTTCATACATAAAACGCATTTTCATAGACATGAAAACGTGAAGGTACGTTTTACGATCAAGTCTGCAATGACCAAAAAACGTTATAACAGAAAACGTTCGTTGGTCTCCTTTTTCTGGTAAAACGTTTTTTAAATACACTGTTATGTGAAAAAATAATGTAAATTCCATTAAAACAAAGAGACCGTGTGTGAATTTATAATTAATCGTCTAATTATTATTATATTGTGAATTTATAATTAATCTTCTAATAATTTAAAATTATCGACATAGACCAACGTTTTGAATTTCCAGATACCGTGCAACTATTTAATATCATGAAAAGGATGAGATAAAAAAAGAAAATGATTTAAAAGAAAACGATTTCAAAAATACTTTTTAATGACATGATAATATTCACAATTGTCAATTTAATCACGTAATAGAATATTCATTCCACTAATTTTTGGTAATTGTGGGTAGCTGAAAATTAATGCCAATAAACGTTAATTTATATTAAGCATATACCTTCACCACAGCTTGAACCCCCCATCTGGATACGCTACTGATATTACCCATTTTATATAAAAAAAAAAAAATCATTTAATTTAACAAACTAGAAAGAGAATTTATTTTCAAACTCCGATTTGCAAACGTATCTTATCAGAAAATAGTTCGAAAATCTTCCTTTTTCCTCATTATAAAACACGTTTTATTCAGAAATTATCATTTAAGTGCTTCCTTACAATGGTTAGGGGAACGACAAATAACCAATTGAGGAGATGCATCCCCCCCACTTCTCACCATAACCAGCCTCATTATGCCGCCGGCTTTTGGGGATAAGAATTAGGAGTGACCAATGGCGAGCTGGGGGAGGGTCGTTCCAAAATTGAAAAGGGGCGTTCCTGGTGCATAAGCATTGAAATACAGCAAACAAAACAGTGATCACATTATTGCAGGATGAGTCGATGTCAAAAAACTGTGCGTGGGTGAGATCGAGGAACTTTGTTCCTTCACGGCAAAAAAAATTTTTTTTTTTTTAAACAAAATTTTGTAGTACGTAATTAGAATTTAAGTATTACGTAAGCACCTTGGAGGTAGCCGTTGTACTTATTTTCCTATGTTAGCCAATGTTAATTTTTGCTTACCAGGGGGTGTAATACTTGAACGCTCTTAAAGGGGACGTAGCCAGACCCTGGGGAGTACCTGGGAGAGGGGGGAATGTACCACTCCCGGAAAACATTGTTTCTCAAAATAAATTATTGCAGAATTTTGTTTTATATAAAATTGTATATGACAATGGAAATTGTTTTTTGATATTACAAATATATCGAAAACAGATTTCACCGGCATATACACAAATACTTTTATTTTCCATATTGACATATTATCCAGATATATGCAACTTTATATAGAATATGACCATGTGATATGACCCATAATATACCCTATGACATGAAAAGGGCAGATATAGAACTAAAAGTTAAGTCGTCTGTCACTGAAAAAATTAGCCAACCTTTTTATCCCAGATCCTGATTATTTAATAATTGTATTTTTAATCTTTTTCTAAATTCCCTTTTTGTTTGACTTTCTTTTATTATCTCTGGCAATTCATTCCATAACTTTAACCCATAGTAATTTATATTGTGTGATTCCATTTTAGTTCTTACATTTTTTATTTTTATTCCTCGTCCTTTTCTTGTACTTTTGACATTTAATTTCTACTCTATTTGTATGATTTCTTGACGTTTATTTAATTTTATTCTTTCGTAGATAATGTTCAGTATTTTAATGTAAGTATTTCCTTTATGTTCATTATATTATTTTCACATTTTATTTCATGCAATGATTTATTTATAAATTTACCTATTGTCTTTGTTTATAATTGATTTAAAGTTATTTTCTTGTTCTTTATTAATATACTCCCCCATATACTATTTCCATAATTTAAGCGACTCTAAATTAGTGAATGATATAAGTTGATTTTCATATTAAAAGGAATTAAATTATTTATTCTTACTATTACAGCTGCTCTTCTCCTAATTTTTTTTTTATATATATTTATTATATATGTGTGGGTTCCAATTCAAATTTTCTGTAATATCCACTCCCAAAAATTTTATTGGAGTTGCTCGGTTTATTTTTTTATTATTTAATAAAAAAACATTATCAGCTTTCATATCAATTTTTTTTATTATGAAATAATATGTATTTTGTTTTTTCTATATTAACAATTAATTTATTCAAATTATACCAATTTTCTGGATTTTTTTAATTTTGCGTTTGCTACAGTAAATGATTCATCTATGGCATTTTCACTAACAAAACTAATACTTCTAAAGATCTTGTGTACATCATGCTTCTATACAGACGTTTGAGTTTTCATCTATTGCATAGTAAAGATATGGGAAATTGTAAATTTTTGCATACCTCTATAAGTTTTCATGCAAAATTTACATTAAGGAATTTATTCATTGATGTTAAATCCATTAGAGGTTGCTTCGATATTTTAATATGGTAATAAAATACATAAAATATGAAAGAATTCTATATCGAGCATATACAAAGATATCGGACTGCTTAAGAAACGGTTAATATCTTAATTAACGCGTATATACTTTGTGGCGTTTTTACTATCCTTATAGTTGTTTAGTTTGCATGTAATTAATCGTGTTTCTGGATAAATATTTTAATTTACTTGCCTTTTTACTCTAGAAATTGAATTTCTAGACTATCCTTCTTTTATCCTTCTGTATTTTAAATACGTTCATTTAAGATAGTAATAAAAAATAAGAATAAAATCCTATTAATGAAAATAAAAGGAATTGGTTTGCAAAATTAGGATTCATCCAAAAGGCAGCAAGTTCTCCCACCCCTGTTGTAGGCTGTGATATTATTTTATTTAATATTGTTATTACCTACTTTTCTGTCATTCAATGGACATAATCTTTATGCAATATAACTTCGGTAATCCGATGTGATTGTCATTCCAGACGGACTTTAATAACTCAAAGTAAAACCCCCTTCCATCAACTTTCGAACTACCGAGGTTCGTATTAAAAACTTTACAGTTTTGTCATAGAGTCCAATTTGGATGCAATATTTAATGCAATTTTTAAAAAGCAATTAATGGAACATGTGCCAGTTAATTAGTTCATTAATAATATAAAATTTTTAATTTATTCGCGTAATAAAATAACCTGGAAATACTAATATTCATTTAATAATAATATGAACATTAATTCAAAATACAATAACAAGTTTCTCACTGCCCTTTCAATTGAATTTCTTAACTTTTCTATATCCCCTCCCCAATTAAGTAGATGTTTATTTTGCTTCTTAGTTATATATAAAGCAATTAGCGTATGCAAAAAGTTCATAAGGGGATTATCGTCCCTATTGACCCCTTATATAAGCCAGTGCATCAAGCTTATTAACTCATACGAGTTCTGTGCTAGGGATAGCACAGAACTCGTATGAGTTAATCCAATGTGTAATATTATGTATGTGCATACGTCGTATTACGTATGTGCATGCTCAACATAGTCAGGCGGATATTGATGGGGTCAGAACTGCTATCGTGATACAACTTTGTATAGATACACATATGGATTTATAGCTCTGTAACGCCGCCCCTGTCCAAGGGCGGATTTGGAGGTCATTCAAGAGGGAGGGGCGATGAATGACATGATTTTTGGAAATGGTATCTTACTGGATATTTACCTTGCATCTTTTCGATGTTAAATGTTTATTCAAGGTGTGGTGATTCGCCACCTCGCCCCCTTAAATCCGCCCCTGATAAATTTTCTGCGTACATTAATATGCACATTGGCGCAACAAGGGAAAGCTACGATACTCTCCCCCGCTTCTAGAAAAACAAAAATTACAAATAAATGAAACATGTTGAACATTGGATTGGGGGTTAGTCCCCCCAGAATTTGAGGCGAACTATACCAATGAATGTACTGCATAAATATGCGTGCATGCAATAATGTATAATACAATGTAAGATATTATTACCCTTCACAGGGATAACACAATTGCCAAATAATGGTCAACACACAAAGCCACCGGGGCGACTGTTTTGTAATTTACATCGCAATTATATTCTTTTTTTTTTTGTCTGTGCAATAGTTGATTATAGAACATCTCTTTGGTATTGTGCATTTTTTGTACGTGCAGCTGGTTCCACTGCACCCAAAAAATAAAATTTCCCCTCACGCTGAATACAAGTTGCAATAACTGGATCGTTGTGCATGTTACTCCACCCACCTTCAACCAAACTGACTTGTTTGCCTTCGATAAGGGTCTTGGTTCTATTTGTAACTTCTGCGGACACTACGTTCAAAAATTCTTCTCCTAAAGCTTGACGACTTGGTGGACTATATTCTGGGCGCAGAGCTGAAACCAATTCTTTGAAATTATGATGTTTTACTGCAGTAAAGGCAATATTATTTGAACAAAAAAATTGGCAATGAGTAAATTCAAATTTTCTGCAGTTCTGTGACTTGTTTTTAAAATAAGTAAATCTAAACACTGTTGAGATGTCATCTTTTTTTTTTTTTTTTTTTTGGTGATACCATAAATCCATTTTTATTCTCTTCTTGCAGTTCTAGGTTTGATGAAGGATGATCTACAGTTTCTGGAGAATCTGTATTACTTACAGTTTCATCTTTATATGTCTTTTTGGCTTTGTAAGATAAAACATGTTTTTTCAATCTGTCTACTTTTCCAAGTTGAACATTTCCACGATATTTGCATTTAGCGTACTAACTATTACTTCCTAATTTTCCCACTTTTTGTGCTTGGAGAAAATGCTGCCATGCGCTATCTGGTGGTCTACCGCCCTTGTTCATTTTCAGTTCAAACTTTAATTCAGTTTTCGCACTAAAATAATATTTTCTTCTTGAGTTTCAGGCACTGTAAATATCAAATGACTGCAACAGAACAAGACACAATATGAGCTGATAAGAGTAAGAAAACAACTGATAAGCATGTAAACCAGTTCCCCCTTAAAGCTACACCCGTAGCTTTTGCCTAAACAGCAGGTGCAAGACCCTGCCTGTTTCCAGCTACCTATTTTTACATACAATTTTTTCAATTAAAGAAGAATTTTCAGATTATTTTCTATAATTTTTAAGAGCAGGTGTATTCTTGTTTATTGCCTATTTATTTTATTTATTAACCTGTAAGCTATGTCAGATAATCTTTAATGAATGAAATATCATTTGAGTAAAATGGTTATATAAACAACTATAAAGAAGAATTTCTGTTTAAAACAAAACCGTCAGCGTTATATTCTTTTAAATGTTATTCATTGGTAACAGTATCATTCTTGTATCATCTGTAAATGAAACTTCATTTTCTAAACTGAATATTTTTTCCATTATAGTTTTAAATTACCTTTTTTTTCTTATTGAAAACACAACTTTCTAATTTGATTTTGAAATTTTTATGGTGTATATTTATTGGTTTCAAACACAAAATATTTAGCTTCTTGCGACAGCCACCTAATAGCAATGTTTAAAATTGAAAACAAACTAACACACACTCTTTTCTGTAATGCATATATAAAACAAAAGTTTTTATATTAGTCTGTATTAATTTTTATTTTAGTCTATGTAATTTTAGGAAAATCTACTGATTTTCATATATTTTTCATATTTTCACAGTTTTAGGTTTTAGACAGTTTTGGACGGTAGAAACCAGTTTCGGACACATGTCCTGTCCAAAACCAGTTTCGAACGTCCAAAACTCCAAAATCTGAAATAATTATATAAATTATATCAGTGGTTCTTAAACTGTGCTCCCGGGAGCCCACGGGTTCCGCGGGCAATATTTTGGGGATCCGCGAAAAAAATTGACATCAAAATAATCAGGAATTGGAAAAATAGTATCTTCTTAACTAAATTTATTAATTTATTTTTTTAGTTCTAAAACGGGGTGTTTTATTTATATGCAATATGGATAATCATAATTTCATAAAAAAATTTTAAAATAAGATAAGATTAAAAATTTTAAAAATGTGTGATCTTTGTCTCACCAACTACTCCTTCGCAAAGAGGGTAGGAATTTTGTTAGCGTATTTCCTCCTACCACCGTTTAAAGGTCGCTCCAGTATTATTTAAATTTAAGCATACGTTTAAGCTGTTTTATATCCTTCTCTATATAAAAGCAAAAAATGCAAATATCTGACTTATCTCCATGCTTACGGAAAGTTTTCATTCTCTGATTTTTATTTGCTTCTGTAAATATAAGTTTTAAAAGCGATTTATAAATTGGTATAGGTTTTAATTAATTATTACAGTTCTGT
The DNA here is from genome assembly GCA_006491805.2 of Dysdera silvatica. Taxonomy (NCBI): domain Eukaryota; kingdom Metazoa; phylum Arthropoda; class Arachnida; order Araneae; family Dysderidae; genus Dysdera; species Dysdera silvatica. Next base: position 2,564,788 of record QLNU02015003.1, read on the forward strand.
TTGGGTAGTCATCTCTTGGTAACAAGTCCCACTGTGCTCGTAGTATTATTTTCAATGTCTTACGACGTACGCCGTCAAAAATAATACAACCGAACTATGCTTACGTAAGCACAGTTTAGCCCCCCCCCTCCACCCCAAAAATAAAAAAGTAAGCAAAGTTTTAACCCACACCCCTCCTAAGATGCTTACGTAATAGTTTAATGCCCCCTTTATACATAATGAATTGCTAAATTTTTAAGGTTTACGTGATAGAATTTGGGGCTCCGTCATATAGTTTTGGATTTAAAAGGGCTCCGTGACCAAAAAAGTTTAAGAAACGCTGGATTATATAATATAAATATATTATAATATCAATATTATATAATCTATACGTAATTTAATATTTCGTGGGGAATTTACTATACTTAATAATTTTGACACCCAAGCTTTATTAGATATAGGAGAAAAGAGCATAATAAATTCCCCATGGAAAATATTAATCAACAATTGCCAAATATTAGGCAACACATACTACAGCCACTGGGGCGAGTGTTTTGTAATCTTTCGTGGGAATTTACTATATTTAATAATTTTTATATTCACGCTTTAGGTGAGACCAGAGTTTTATTAGGAATGGGAGAAAAGAGTTAAGTAAATTCCCCATGAAAAATTACAAAACACTCGCCCCAGTGGCTTAATGTATTTCCCAATGTTTAGCAATTATGTTAACCTTGAGAAGGGTCATAATAATTTGCAACCATATATACGGAGAAAAGGATCTTCTTTCCTGTCCTCGATCGCCTAGTGGTTAAGGCACTCGGGGCTCAATGGAGAGACCCTAGTTCGAATCCAGGTGGGGGACGATGCCTCTTTTTCTTCTATACCTAAAAAGTTCTCGTCTGAGATAAAGCGTAAGTGTCAAAATTAGTAAGTATGTAATGCAACATGTATAATGTTTATAATGTAACATGTATAATGCATGTAATGCAACATGTATGATGTATGCAATGCAGCATGTATAACGCATGTAATACACCATGCATAATGCATGTAATGTACCAGGTATGATGCATGTAATGCAACATGTGTAATGCAAGTAATACAACATGTACAATGCATGAAATGCAACAAGTATAATGTATGCAATGCACCATGTATACTGCATGTAATGCAACATGTATAATGTATGTAATACAATACGTATAATGCATGTAGTGCACCATATGTAATGCAACATGTATATTGCATAACGTATGTAATGCAATGTGTATAATGTATATAATTCAGAATGCCCAATGGCGATCACGCGCATATTTCCAACACATATAGGTAACTAATTCAATGTATACACGAAAAAAAACCACTCGTATAACGTAACGGTCCAAAATGATCTGCATTTAAAGCACAGTAAAATGAAGCACTAATTAACAACAATAGGAATTCACTTTCTAAGCCGGCAAAGGAGATCAATGCTTCATCGAGTACTGGGGCTGCAGATTTTACGCGCCGCTGATCAAGCGTCTCGTGGAAAGTAGCATTGGCTAACCGAAGAAGCGTGCGTTTTTAAATGTGGGCCTGTAAACCAACTTTACAAACGCGATGACACCAGCCAAAAGGACGCTTCGCGAACTACACCATGAGTCTGAGATTGCGCCGCCATTTGCAAGACCAGTTTTTTGGATGCACTCACTCGCGGGCACGTGTGTATTTCTGTGTGATGAGCTATGCTACCTGGTCTTCGGATCGGAGCTATGAAGCTGCGAAATGAGTCACGTTCGTCGACTTAGTTCAACGACACTCCCGTAGGTGGCGCGCACGTGCATTTGGTGCAAATTAACACTCTACAAAAGCGGATTATGGATCATGTAGTTTTTGAGAGTCGGATCATATACCGAGTTAGCATAGGGCTTGTATGAATACAAGAAATAATCGATGAAAAGGTCACAGTGGAACATCGATTAATTGGAAGGTTCATCGCAGGGTCGTTAACAGAAATATTCATACCCGGAGCAAAGACGTAAAAGCGCCCTCCCCACTCCATAAAAAAATATTAATTTTTACCACTAGTTGATTTAAATGATTACTTATATATTTCTTTTTTAATTCTAAAGAATAAACACGTACTTAGATACAGAATACACTCCCGCCATACTACCTCATATGGCGGACCTCCAGACACGAGTCAATCGTCTCGTCTAACATAATGGTCCGCCACACTGTGAAAATTAATGACAGGACCGTGGTGAATGTGATTGTGAAATATTATTCATATTTTTATGAAATTGAAAAATTAATGATACAATAGATTATCAGAGTTAACGCCAATTACTTATGAAGGATATTAATATTTTTTTAGACTAAGACTAACTTTTCAGAAGCTTGACATTATACAAAATTGCAACTTTCAAGCTTGTGTGCGGATTTTTGGTTTTAGAAATCCCCAGTTAATGAAAAGATGAAGATTTTTTTAAAAATTTCAGAAAAGAGGAAGATGAAGCTGAAAAACAGAGATCTCGTTTAAAAAAAAAAAAAAGCTCGTGGACCAAGTGAAAATTACTTAGTTCTTGCTTCAGCTCACTCTAAAGAAAGGAGAAAAGTTAAACTCGAAATTTCAGTGTGTGTACTTTTATTGGTCCTAAATTCAATTACATTTGATTTAACAATCTTGCTATTTTGATATTATTTCATGTAGTTAAATTTTTAAAAAGTAATGTATTTGTTTTTAAAGCGCATCTTACTGCAGTTCCTTGAATGCAACCTGATTATGTTATGGCTAACCTAACGAGGCCTTCCAATACGAAAAAGTTCCCTCACCTCTGTCCCAACACAAATTGTAAATAACTCTTAGTTAGATAACAGTTAACATTTACACTTAGTTAACTGTTAGACACACTTAGTTAAATAGCACTCATTAGATGCCATGACAGGAACATATTGGAAACTCCAGTTTTAAATTTCATAATTTTCTTTTTAAATTTTTGAAGTTTCAAAATTCTTCCTTGCTATTTTCTAAATAACCGAGACACTCGAAGTCTATATCATAAGCTATATCATTTTTCAATTGTACAAAGGTTTGAAAATAACTCAAGTAACTGTCTTTATTAAAAAAAAACTTAAAAATACCCAATTAAACACAAAAAAATCTCACCTGGGTTGAGTTTTTTTTTTTAAAAAAATCCTGGGTTTTATTCCACCCTAAAAAGGATGAATTATCTCAATGTTAATACTATCTTCAGTGATGTGAGAGTTCCAATATGTAATGATGCTTATATGAGGGGACATAAGCATATATTTAGTTGCCATTGGATAACGTATATTAAGTGGAATAAGTTTAGACCTTATTTGAAGATACTGCAATATTTGGCAAGGTAAAGCAATGAAAAACGCTAATGTAAGGTAAAGCTTTTGTTGAAGTGGGGGGTAGACATGTCAAGGTCTATAAATTTTTGCAGAGTGATAACACAGATATCAATAAATGAATTCTTTATTTTATTTTGTACAGTTTTATACTTGTAAGATTCTATAATGTTTGTAAATTTAATGACTATATTTTTCCATTAATATAAAAATAAGGTTAGCAATATAACATATCAATGAAACAGGAGCATATAGAATTCAGCATTGTGATTAGAAATCCATTCACTCAATATTGGGATTTTTATTATTATTATTATTAAATGATTTTTGTAATAAAAAAACGCACTTTTTTTTTTTTGAGTCGGGCAAAATTGGTACAACCCTGGTATTAAATAATGTACACCCTTATTTTATTGAAATGTTATATGTTTACTATAGATACATAAAAATAACCTGCTATTATTAAGCTTATTTTTATATCATATAATAGCAAACTACATTGATAAGAAAAATACAGATTCACTGAAATTAAAATTACATTAAATTTTATGAGTATAAAGCAGTGGTTCTCTGTGTTGCATGGGATCCTATCAGGGGGTACGCGAGATCATCCCAATGTTCTACAAAGGTTCGGAAAAATACTATGACAAGAGCATTTACTCTTTAATGCTAAGAATAAATTATGAGGGAACGAAAAATTCCTTCCTTAAATGGTGAAAATCAGTGATTGATAAAACACTAGAA
>QLNU02015003.1:2568967-2582009 GCA_006491805.2 Dysdera silvatica
ATATAAACGATGTTTGGATAAAATAGATTGGCATAATATAAACGATGTTCGGATACAATAGATCGGCATAATATAAACGATGTTCGGATAAAATAGATCGGCATAATATGAACGATGTTCGGATAAAATAGATTGGCATAATATAAACGATGTTTGGATAAAATAGATTGGCATAATATAAACGATGTCCGGATAAAATAGATCGGCATAATATAAACTATGTTCGGATAAAATAGATTGGCATAACATAAACGATGTACGGTTGAAATGATCTAACTGAACTAGGCCGATATAGAGTTGGGCGAAAAATGAGTCACTTCAAAGGGTAACTCAACAAACTGAGTCAGAGTTACAAACGATTCATTAAAAAGAGTTATGGTCAGGGCCGTTTCTACCATTAGGCCAGGGTAGGCGACCGCCTAGGGCGGCAAAATGGCGTAAAAAATTAATTTTAAATCAAACAAATAAAAAATTGAGCAAATGAGGAGAAAAAATGAAAAAGAAGAAAAATTAAAACATATAATTGTTTTCAAAAGCATACGGGACAATTACTTAAAAAGTCTTTACTTTGACGAATGTAAAAATGTTTGATGTGTTTCATTGTTTAATTTTACACACAAGTTCTTTTATATCTAATACATTTAAGCCTTCTAGCTCTGATAATACAACGTTGTGTTTTGAAATATTACTCCTTTAATATTTCAGTTTTTAAAAATATAAAATGTTGAAATTAAACGATTATAACATGTAGCAATTGTTTTACTATTCACAATATTCTAATATTACAAAATAACTAATATAAGTTTAAAATATAAATATAATTAACGGGTTTAATGATTAAAAGTATAATAGAAAATTTACATTGTTGTACCGCTGGATGTTGATGGTGGTAGAGATGGTGATGGTAGTGAAAGGGCGGCGGGGGCGGCATTTTTCAATTCTTGCCTAGGGCGGCAAAACACCTAGAAACTGCTCTGGTTATGGTCAGTAACTCTAGCTAGATTTAGCTACTTTTGACTCCATCCGGTTAATGAAAATAGCCATTTCGCCAATCATTAAGGACAGCGTAAGTATTATTTAAATTATATTTGTTAATAATCGTTACTTCTATATTATTAAAATGTAAAAACATTTCCTAGCCAAGTCTTTAGGTAACTGTTAGGAAAATCCGGGTTTAGTTATATTACATATTTTAGCTATATTTTAAAGCGGTTTTGCATAAAAACTCGGAAACACAAAAATGGCAACATGCACCACTACCCTGACCATCATTCAGAAGTTTAAAATCGAAATTCGCTTCAATTGGTTTCATTGGAAAAGAAATAACGTTATTTAATACGATTTAAGGATAAGCAATTTTTACTCATGCACAAGTTAGAAAAATAAGCATGAGCAATTTTGACTCATGCGCAATTTAGAAAGGTGAGTATAATCAAATTTTACCCAAGTGAAATTTAGAAGAATAAGCATAGCATTTTTTTACACATGCGCTATTTAGAAAAACAGATATGAGTAATTTTTACTCATAGACAACTTAGAAAGATAAGCCTAATCAAATTTTACTCAAGTGAAATTTAGGAAGATAAGCATAGCATTTTTTGCACATGCACTATTTCGAAAAATAAGCATGAGCAATTTTTACTCATGCGCAATTTAGAAAGGTAAGCATAATCCAATTTTACTCAAGTGAAATTTAGAAAGACAAGCATGGCATGTTTTACACATGCACTACTTAGAAAAATAGCTATGAGCAATTTTTACTCATGGTTAGTTTATGAAAGTAAGCATAAACACGAGCCATTTTCCCTTATGCACAATCACTCGTCACAGAAACAATAAAGAACTTATTAACAGTAAATTGTACAGAATATTCCATTTCCACATTTCCCAATTCTATACATCAAAGCGAGTTTTTTTCCTTTTTCACCTGCTTATAATTTTGATATCTCTAATATGGAAAATTTCTTCAATATCTTAAATATATATATATGAAACTTCTCTAATGTCTTAAATATATATGAAACTTCATTAATATCTTAAATATATATATATATATGAAACTTCTTTAGCATCTTAAATATGTATGAAACTTTTTTAGTATATTTAAAAAATTAGGAATTCATTATAATATCTCAAGTATAAATGAAACGTCTTTCAAATATGTGAACTCTAAATTAGAGGGAGGTACCGAGAGTTACTCAAAACAGTTAACTCTCCAAAGAGCGAGTGGGTTACTGAAAAGAGTTAACTTTCAACAGTGAATCAGAGTAAATGAATTAATTTAAAAGAGTCTGTATATTAAAACTTACCACCAGGGGCGTTCCTGGTGAATTATTTGACATATCTATTAAACTTCCAACAAGGGCGTTCTAGGCGTAGTGATGGTTCTGAAAGACGCCCCATAGAGTGTTTATTTATATTGTCACGACAGCAGAAAACTATATGATGAGAATCTATAATGATGCTGATATATAGTGATATAAACTATAATGATGAATCCAAGCACCCCCAACGCTAAACCAAAGAAAGGTATTTTCGAGAATATATATTTATTGGAAATAATTGATGAATTTGCATTAAAAAAAAACAGTAAATTTACTGTGACTTACACTTTAACTCCCAACTCCTAGTCATTATAACTAAATTTTAGTATGACAACAATACAGAGCAACGTGGCACAACTTCCATATCAAATCAGTTCATTTTCCTTCCATTAGACTCGTCACCAGTAGTTTTCATTATTATATATCGATTCTAAACTTCATGTGGAGTAATCATATTCATTTTAAATAAAACGATTTATTTCTTAAAGTCCTTTGAAAATCCAAATTAAAAAAAATATTTCTTTTGGACTGATAACTGTGTATATATAAAGCTCAATATTGCCAATGAAAAATTTATAATTAAATCATATTAAATTGACAAAGGAAGGCGGCAATTGGATTAGCCTTTCGGGGGGACATGGCTTCGTCCTTGACTAAATCCTTTCCACAATTTTTGGCCTTTCAAAAATTTCAAATGTGCTATGCTGTCGGTGGGTATGAGAAATGATGCTCTACACTGGACCTTGTTCGTAAGAACTCGATGGGTTCTTCCACCACATCTCGTTAAGAGCTCTGATCCCCAAATGGAGATTCCATCTCTTCTTTATTTCCTCATCTCTCAGACTTTATGTCCCTCCCTCTCCTGGGAACACAGTGATGGTTGTTCAGCCAACGTTTCCAGATTGTTCACTATTTTTTGAACATAAAACGTTAACAAAGGCGACAGTACTGCTGTTGCACCAGGGTAACCAACAATGCTGAAGCAGCTCTGCTAACTACACCATCCAGAAATGGATGCAGCAACGTTTGTATGGCACTGTGGATAGTTTAAACGCAGTAAGAAGTCTAATATAGCCACATGAAACTAAGGTTAGATTTGTGCGTGTGAATTTTAAGGCGCAAAGTCCGTGCTACGCCAGAACACAGTTTTCCGAGGAATCAGAACCTCGGAGTCTAAACCCTGGACTACAATAAGCAGGTAGTCGGCAAGTTTCTTTTCCACCGGCATTGCTGGGAGTCAAACCTGGGATAACGGCGCGTTACCGCTGCACCACCGCAGAGTCACCAAATTAAGAAAAGGGTAAATTAGATAAAGGAGATAAGAATTCGTTTCCATCGTTTCGGAATTCGGTGGAATCGTTCGTTTGTGGTTTTATACCTCAAGGACTACAATGATCATGCTGCACAGGGATCTGTTGTTTTCTGAGGAATCCGAACCTCTTAAGGCCTAGGGAACCAAACCCCGGACTATTGTGAGCAGTGTGATCTTCATGAGATCTCTGAGTAAGCGTTCTTTGCACAGTTGGGAGTCGAACCCAGATTAACGGCGTACTAGGCGAACGCATTACCACACTGCGCCATTGCAGGAAGTCGGTGGAATCGTTTTAATGCCGACGATACTGCCAAGGCACGTTAGAGTGCGCAGAAAGTTCGTAAGTGGGGTACAGAGGTAAAACACCATATATTCATATACAAAATGGTATCGCAATTGGGGTTATGACCCCATCAACCCCCCCCTTGCGTACGCCAGTGATAAAGCTATGTAGAATCTCATCATTTTTACTCAATGAGTGAATTTCAGGAGGAAAGTATTCTTGCCAATTGTCAGCTGAAACAGACATTTTACTAGTATTTCCAATTAGATGACTTAGCAACTACGATCGCCAACACATCACAACCATATGTCGTAAAACCGTTAGCTACATTTCATGTCAATTAAATGCAAAAAATATTTGTATTTTTAGGTCGCAAGAGTCATTCGAGTAAACAAGGTATAAACCGTGTTAAAATTACCTAACCAAACATACAAAATGTCGAGGAAAGCACATTTTGGAAGGAAATTTACAAGGACAACTGTCCACGACGACGGTACAGTTGGAAATAAAATATAAAATTGACAACAAATCATCCAGAACGATGTTCTCCGACACTTGTCTGATAAAGCTGTTTGAGAACGATGTTCTTAAACACTTGTCCGATAAAGCTATGGATGACGCTGCTTCTCAGAAAAAATTGCTATCTGAGAATATTTCCCTGGTGTTATCGGTAACAGATATATCACGTAGAAACATAGGCGTAGAACCGTATGGGCCCCTGGGCCCGAGCCCTCAATAATTTTGAGAACTCTACGTTGATACGTAAAAAGGAATTTAAAAGAAGCATTACAGAATGCTGGGAGAGGTGTGAGAAGAATTGGTCAAAACCATTTAAGTAGATGATCAATCTCTTTTACGATAATTCAAGAGCCGACGAGACGGGGGAGCAGCAGGGGCTGCAGCCCGGGGGCGGGCGGGGCGGACCTGAAAAAATATCTATGCCACTGCCCAAGAAGAGGTCACGGGAGCTGGTCGAAGTGAGACTGGGCCCTCTGCGATCATAGATAATTCAAACATAAAATTGGACTGCTTGGACTTTCAAGGCGCAAGGACAAGCTGCGTCTTGACCTACAGTTTTCTGAACCCCCTGTTGGCAAGAAAACCCCCGCCTACGGTGAGTAGAAAAATGGCACATGTTATACCGACACCACTGGGGATCGAATCGGGGTTAAGGTCCGGACAAATGGATGTATTATCATTATGGCATCGTAGGGTACTGGACCTGCAATTCTCTGCGGTATCCAAACCCCTTGCAGCCTAGGGAATAAACACACGGACTACAGCGAGTAGGTAGTGGATAAGCTTCCTTCTTTTCCCCCCCTCGTTGCTGGAAGTCGAACCCGAGATACGGGCGCGCCAAGTGGACCCCTTACTACTGCCAAGTCTGGGATAGAAGAGGACGTGCAGCGAGACGCCTGAAGAATCGTGCAAAAACAGTCGCCAACAATGGGCATCGGCTTTATTCTTGAACATGTTTCGTATTCGGCGGACAACACTGGGAAAAGAAGAAATTCTCAGAAGAATTATTCGTCCAAGGGAAGAGAAAATAGTTTCAATTTTTTCCACCTCAGTTAGGGAGACACAAAACGAAGTTACAAGCCCGGACTTCATTTTCCCAGCATTTCGATGGGAAAGGGGCATTTATAATGTTAGTATTTTACAGTCTTGTGTCCAATGTTAATTGTTTTGCATTTGTTGGGAGCAGAAACAGGGCGTTCCTTTCCAGACTAATAGATATGACGTCATAAAGTCGAGGGAATGAATTTGCATTTTATATCTGGGAGCGAAATTTATGGAAATTACGTTTATTTCTATTCATCGGGTCTTTTATAAACATGGAATAAGTTTTCCCGACCTCTTGAATTCGTGGTCAGACAAAAAGGGTCGTCTGAGATTCTCAAGGAAATGGTATATACATTGACTATGTGTATTATAATCAATTTTATCTTCACCAATATATATTATAAAAAGTAAGTAAAAATTACTAAATTTCCCACGATTATTTTAAGAACAGTAGTGTACTAATATTTGGTAGAAAATGCAAGACTCAATAGTAAGTAATAATAGTAGTAATAATAATAGTAGTAACAATAATAGTAATAATAATAGTAATAAGTAGTAATAATGCAATATGTAATAGTAGTAATAATGTAATACGTAATAGTAGTAATGTAATAGTAATAAGTAGTAATAATAGTATAAGTAATAGTATAATTAATAGTATAGTAAGTAAAGTAGTAGTAGTTAAGAGCATTTTTGGAAGGCCCATGTGAATGGTATTAATGGGTAACCCAAATATAATATAAAACAATTGTGCTACAACATAACAATTGCATTGCAAGAATTATTTTTACAAATTATTTACACAGTGGCAATATAATGAAGCATAGCAACATACGTTTTTATGCAATACAAAATAATTAATATACTTACTATAACTTAAAGTTTACTATAAAGTTCACTGAAAGTAATACAATGAAGTTTATTTTAATTTTTCCATATATCTGGGCTAAATGTTTCTCCTATTGGGTGTCCAGAGACTTGAGATCTTGAGTTTTGACACAAAAATATCCAATATTAAACTCATTGCGACAGGTGTCTCTCTTGAAAAAGTGCTGTCCTATGGGTTTCTCTTAGTCTATTTCACATTTCATTCCTTCTTTACATTCTATTCCAGTTTTATTATATATATATCCAATTTGAATAGATTGCCATTTGAAGTCTAACAATGTTTCATAAATTTCGAGACAGGTTTTGTATGTACTATACAGAGCTTAAATTGGGAAGGAGCATACTGGAGCAAAGCTCCGGTACTTCTTCATTTTTGGCGATTATTTAAATATTAGCCGGAACCCCTAAATAGACACTTTCATGAAAAAGTAATGAATTTGTGATTAAAGTCATAAACTTTGTTGTCCAGAAAAATGGATATAAACAATTAATATGATTTATCGATTCTTTTGCAGCCATTCAATTTTTTAATCGATTTATAATAATATTAGGGCTACTGCACTTTTTTTGTTAGAAATTAAGCCCTGACGTTATAGTAAATATAGTAATTATTTTGTATTGCATAAAAACATTTATTGCTAGACTTCATTATATTGCCACTTGTAAATACAATTCTTGCAATGCAAGTGTTGCTATATTATAGCACAATTATTGTATATCATATTTGGGTTACCGATTAGATGGTAAAAAAAGTAGTAATTTTATCTTTGCACATGGGACTTCTAAAAATGTTCTTAATTATCACTTCCTTACTTATTATATTTAATTGGTTTTACTCCAGGCATACATTGGCACCGGAGTTTTGCCAATGTTACCTATATATCTATGTTATATTAACTTCACCTGTATCTTCGTTACATTAATACACACCCACACACATATATATATATATATAAAAGTTTTCCTCGCCCATTCTTGGCGGAAACAGGCTTTGGGACGGGCAGAGCGCCATGTTCCCAAGCCTCTTTTTACATCACTTCTTAATGTGCCATGTCTAGAAACTTCCTGACAATGTGACACGTGTTTAGGATTGTGGCTTTTTGTATTTCAATGTAGGTGTTTGGGTCAATGTTGAGTATCTCCAAATTCGTCGCAAGCGTTTTTGGTACTATCCCTGTTGCTGAGATGACTAACGGGATGATGAGGATCTTTTCCATACCCCATATATCTCGTACTTCATGTCTGAGATCTTGGTACTTGGTGATTTTCGTTGTGTAGGTTGTCTGTATGTTATTGGTGTTGGGTACTGCTATGTCGATTAAGTACGTGGTCTTATTCGATTTATCGACGAGGGTTATGTCAGGACGGTTATGTGGGACTGTCTTGTCTGTTATGATTGCTCTATCCCAGTAAAGCTTGTGTGTTTCGTTCTCATGCACGGTCTCTGGCTCATATTTGTAGTACGGGCATTTTTCTGTCAGAAAGCCAGCATTCGCTGCCAATTTCTGGTGGACTATTTTCGCTACTTGATCGTGTCTATGTTTGTAGTCTGACTGCGCAAGGATCTTGCATCCTGCCATCACGTGTTGGATTGTCTCCGATGCCGCATGACAGTGTCTGCATTTGTCGCTTTCTATGTCTTTTCTCTGGATGAATTTCTGATTGTTCCTTGTTGCGATCACTTGGTCTTGGATGGCTAGCATGAATCCTTCTGTCTCTGGCTGGAGAGTGCCTTTGGCCAGCCAAGAATTTGATGCCTTTTTGTCAACGTGTGGTTGTTGCAGGTCATTGTAGTGCCTGCCATGTAATGGTTTTCCGGCCCAAGTTCTCAGTTTCTGTTCGTTGGCTGTTTCCAGGACACGCTCTTCGGTACTACACAGGTTTAGTGGCGTGTAATTTGCATCTGCTTGTATTATGGCTTGGATGAGTGGCGATCGGGGACTCTTCAACTGGAAGTATTGCCTCATGCTCTGGATCTGCTTGTCATGTAAGTCTTTGAGGTCCGCTTGTCCGCGTCCTCCTTCTTCCCGGGGTAGTGTTTGCCGTTCAATTGCCGTTGCAGGGTGTAGTTGTCCGGCTCTTCTCTGGATGGTTCTCATTTTCCGCTGGAGTTGTTCTAGTTCAGTGTTGGACCATTTGATGATCCCGAAGGAGTAGGTGAGCACTGGTACCGCACACACACACATATATATATATATATATTCAACTATATCTTAGTTAGAAAATGAAGGTAACATGATTTTATATATTGATAAGAAATCCGTTTAAAATAAAGAATCTCACTCCATGATGGTATGTTGTTTTTTTTTAATTTCTTTGTATGTGATTTTTGCAGTCCCTTTATATATATACATCGATAGATACCAGCGAAGGTAAAATCACGAACTAAGAATATCTAAATGTAATTTTTTTTACTTGCCCCTTTCGCAAAAATTTTAATTAACTGCTTTTTTTTTTATATCCATATATTTTTGGGACTAAAATAAGGGGAAAAGCAGCACACGTGGGGGGAGGGGGGAGAAATAATGAAAATAACACTTACCTTCAAAACTGGCTTCTGAAATCTCATGAACAAAAGCATGTTATGACGGGGGCACTCTCAATTTCGTTCTGAAAGGAAAAGTAAAAGATTACATATCATTTTTTAGTTCATGACAAGGCAAAAACATATACCCTGCTCCTAAATATACCGCATTCCCATATTATTTGGTGGTGATGAACGTTTAAACTGTTTGATAAAGGAATACTTCTTTCTTACGGACACTTGCCTTTTTTGGGCACGCATAGAAACTGACGTCTACAATTTCCACATGAATTTTTCGTGCAATAAGTATACTCACTCACTCACTAATTCTGATAAATTCAGTAAATTATTTTTCCCCCTCAAGCTTACGCGAGAACTATTCCTCAATTGTGTGTGAAATAATTAAGTCATGTTTAAATACGAAAAATTAACAACAGCTCACAACTCATCAATTAAATCGCTTTTTTTTGACGTCACTTTAGTAAGGAAGCCAGCAATTTTGGCGTTTTAAATTAAATTAAATCTAAGGGAAATAATGGTTTAATTTTTAAAAAAAGATTGATTTAATTACACTAATTAAATTAATTAATGCGAGCTATAAATTTTATAATAAATAACTATAGCTTAAACTTACCTTATTGAGGGGCAACTTAAATTTCTCTTTTCCATATTCGTTAACTGACAAATTAGTTGGTATTAATTGCGCTACTTAATAATTAATAGCGCAATATAATAATTAATTTAATAATTGTATAATCACTAAAATTCATGTATATGAAGCATAATGTTAATATATAGAACGACATATTTTTAAATTGTTCAGACAATATTTAGATTAATCATATGCACACCAAGTTTGAAATTAATCAATTGCTATGGAAATTGAAATTAATCAATTGCTATGGAAACGTCACATTTGTCTTGACAGTTTCCTTTGATTATAAATTATCTGTCGGTTTAAATGGAAGTTCCTTTTACAAAAAAACTTTTTTAAAATGGAGACCATTTTGCGGTTTAAACGGAAGTAATAGCCTTGGAAAAGTATGGCTATGTTTCAAAGTAGATGTCAACAGGTAACCTCCTTGTACATTACTGTAATTTGAATGACAACGGCACCCACACCAAGCATATGGCAGTTAAAGTTCCACCAAGCATATGGCAGTTATAAGTTCCTCCCGCAGCTATTGCGAGATCATCATCTTAAAGATTTTATAAAACTGCCAAAACTTACTAACAAGGAAGTGAGGAAGGCAAAAGGGTGACGTTTTTTAAGTAAACATGTAAAATTTTAATAATGACGTGCTATAATTAGTTGTAGTGTTGACATAAATCAATTTTTGAGAGACGAGGCAATAGGATATATATATTTATAAAAAATAGTGAGGTGCATCTACAAACACTGGTTCAAAATTTTTGACAATGACAATGGGCAGCAGTGAGATCTTCGTAAATGATTGTGACCTTAATAAACAATGTTTCTTTCTTTCTGAAGATAGCATGTACTATTGAAACAGCTGTTAACAACCTGTTAATAAAATTTAACTGTGATAATATAGTGGTTTTTTATTACGTAATGTTTCACGTGAAGGTATTATGATTGGGACCTTTATTTAACCACTTTCCTTTCTTTTCGTAAACATAACTGGACAGGGTTATTATACCAGTGAGGGGAGTTGGGAAGCATACCCCTCCCCTCTCTAATGAAGATTGAAGTATTCTATGGTAAAATTAAAATTATATACTGCATTTTTTAATGTCTTTTTTTTTTTTATGAAGTTTGTTCTATCCCCACCGCATTCACAGACATCTGTATGGCTTCCCTGACAAACTGATTAAGACTAGGCAATGAATTCAGTTATTGAGACTCTGTATTAATCTATGTTAATAGATTAATCAATGTATTAATTATACAGGAATCTATATTAGTTATACCTTAATCTACATTAATTATACCTTAATCTACATTAATTATACCTTAATCTATATTAATTATACCTTAATCTATATTAATTATACATTAATCTAAATTATACATTAGTCTATATTAATTATACATGAATATGTTACTCACCTCATGTACATATATTTAGTCAAGTAATTTATTTTTTGGGGAGATTTTTTACAAACATATTCTGAAGAAAGCATTCCAGATAGACATTCTATTAAAAATATTTTAGATAAAATATTTCATTACAGATTAATATACAAAAACATATTCTAGAGAAATATTCCATTAACGCGCTTTTTGAAGAGAACGTTCTTGAGAAATCTTCCATTAAAGCACGTTCTGAAGGAAATAGAAGAGATATTCCATTACAAAATATTCTAGACAGAAAGTTGTATTTAAGGAATACTAATACTACTCTATTAAACTAGATGAATAAGCATTAGCAACCATTTATCGCTAGCAGACAATTAATGACGTCACCAGCGAATGAAATTTGGTGGTCCAAAAAGACTACTTAGGCCAGCTACTGGTGGTCAAAAAAAACAAACCTGGTAGACAAAAGTTAAAATCGCCATATTTATACTTCTACTACACGCATTATTATTATTATTCCACATATATATGTATTATTGAAACAGCCTTTATGCAAAAACAGCACAAAATTTTTCACTTTTTAAATTGTCAGGTGTTTAAAACAGTATATGTCCAATATAATTAAATTAATTATTTAGTAATTAATAATTTAATAAGAAAAAAGAATTATAGTAGCTTAACCACCAAAATTAAAATCCTTTACGCTTCGTGTATTGATTTGTTTTTGCATAAAGTAAGGTTATTAGTTAAATTATTCAAGACACTTTTTTCCCAGTTACATCAATTTTATTTTAATTTGTTTTTGAATAAACTTGTAATTTTTTTCCCATTCTATATAGATCACAAATTTATCGCCCATGTTTACAATTTTGGCGATGATTGGCTATGAGGTGGGGACAATTGTCGCCATACTGGCGCTATAATATTTGTCTATTCGACAAATATTACAGCATACAAATAGTTAATGAAACCTTTCTAAGTGGGACACCTGAGGTTTCTTGAATAAAAGTAGTTAACAAAGGCGGTCGCGAAATAGAGCAAAGAATACAAATTTTTTGCATAAACTACCATAATCTTGAAAAACGTCGACCGTTATTTGAGGTGCCCTGAATCAAAAGGTTCGTTGCATAAATACAAAAGAAGACTCTATCTCAATGACATACGTTTCTCCCACTCTCTTTCCCGCTGCAGTTAACACACACAGTTATCCATATTTCAAATATACAAAAAATGGGGTAATAAATAAAAAAAATCGGCAAACCGGACATTTTTAAAATAGTTCAAATTTCTATTAAAAAGTTAATGCACCCCCAACCTACACCCTCAGGGGGAAAAAAAAAAGGATAAATCAAAAAAGTATTTTGAAACTCGTTGGGGGGTGAGTGAGTGTGGATTTCAGAGACATCTGCTTGGCACTCTTTTTTTTGTACATAAATACGTTCAGCACACAAAATATGTAGGTTGCACACCCCACCTACAACAGTAGTACCTGAAAAAAAGTAGGTTAAAACGATTTTGTGGGAAAAAAAAAGAGCGAGGGGTACGGGAAATGTCGATGTGCTGCAAAATATTTGCGAAAAATGTGCAAAAAGAAATTTATACAACTATATAAAATGTATTTATGAAATTTTTTGCAACTTCGCTTTTTTTTATGTAGTATTAATACTTACATGTTCCGTAATTTATATTTATAAACGAAATAGAATTGTTCTGTAAAATATTTTATTGAATCAAAGTTCAATATACGTAAAAAGTAAATGGTAATTTATGCCATTTAGAAATAAGTAAAATCATGTTTAAAACGTATCATTTTAGGACTTATACGAACCTTGTTAGATTAAAACAAATAGTAAAAATTATAAAAAGTGATTAAATATTTCGAAAGATTGAGTAAAATTAAGTGCAGCAAGGAAAAAATTTCCCATTGTTGTCTTTTTCATCTTTAACCGAAATTAACGATCTTTTTTGTATGATAAATTTAAAAAAAAAAAAAAAGAATACAAAGGTGTATATTACAGGTCTGACATATGCCTGAAAAAATATTATTTTCAACAAAAAATAAAAGACTATAAAATGGCAACATTTGGTTTATCATTTCGTGTTCATC
>QLNU02015003.1:2582109-2592958 GCA_006491805.2 Dysdera silvatica
TATATATATACACACACACACACACACATAGGATCAGAGACATGGGATTTAATAATTGTAGCAATACGGAAGTTACAGACAACCCAAAGGAACATGGAGAGGTATATGCCTGAAATAACTGAAAGAGATTGAAAAAACACTTGGGTAAGAGAGCAAACTAGAGAAAAGGGCATCATTGTTAAAGTAAAAAGGCTGAAATGGCGATGGGCTGGGCTGGGCACATCACAAAAAGAACTGACCAATGACAGACAACTGAAATTCTTAACTGCATTCCAAAAGACCACCGAAGACCTAGAAAGCATCATAAAACTAGATGGATGGATGAAATAAGAAAACAGGTTGGGGTGACGTTGAAGCGAATTGCTCAGGATAGACTTGTGTGGAAAGCATTTGGAGATACCTTCATCCAGCAGTGTTTAGATAATTGTTGAAATAATGATGAAGATATATGTATATATAAAATTGAAGCCCCATATAATTTCACAAATTTTCTGCATAAGCTGATGATTATGAGTCATACTTAGAGCCCAGATTTTATGCAAATGAATAAAAACGATGAATTTTCGGCATAAATGCATATTTGAAGGGTTTTAAGAATTTTATTATTCCTCTATCGGAAAATTTTTCCCACAACGCTAAACCTGAACTTAACCCTTATCTGCAAAAACACAAAAGAATTTGTGAATGTACAGGTCTATGTCTTAATCATCTAGTTTCCAGAGAAGTATATATGTTTTGGCATACTACTTTTCTCACTTTTGTGGTTAACCAATTCATATACAGGTTTTTTTCGTAAATGCCTTTTTTTTTTTTTTGCTCAGTTTAAAGTCAATTACAGCACATTTACAAATTTGTTGGATAATGCAACTTCAAAAGCAAACACAAAACTGTTTTTCTCAGCTAATCTGAACTTTGATTTCGTAATTTTTACTGATTTGAGCTTAGTAAACACTATGCCCCTTACATATCAAATCTACTTTTTTGTACTAAATGTGGTTTATATGTAGAACAACCCAGTTGAACACTAGAATTTTTGTTACACATATTTGGAAGTGGGGTTTATTTCATTGGTCAGTAAATGGATGTTTCCAAGAAATAGTAAGAGAAGTTTCCTTTTCTTGGTTATTTTAGGAGAAAGGGACAGAGAGGGCTGCATGCTAGGTGGTTAAGGCGTCGAAAATGCAGTCACAGCTGAATTATATCCACTAAACCTATCCTTGTTAAGCAAACTGAAGATTTAGTTTTATTGTGCTTGGCTGGCAGGTGATTGAAGGTCAGATTAAAACAAACACACTTACATGGAGTAAAATTCCACATCACTATCTATCTAGGATAAAGGTGGATGGTAGTCCATCACTGATAAACTATCTCTGATATACAACCCACAAATTTTCATGCTACTCAATAAATTCTGTAGCACTAAAAAGAACCCTTTTGACCATAAAAGTGCTATTACATGACAGAAGATAAAGCTTAACTGTTCAGAATATCCATAGATACATTGTGACATGCCATCACAAAAATTATGCCATAGATACATTGTGACATGCCATCACAAAAATTATGATGTACAAGAGATATAATTTCATGTGTATCGAACCCTTCTACTAGGCAGTTAATAATAACAGTTTCAAACAGTAGGGACTATGATATTCAAGTAAGTTTAAGCAGATATTTATTAATTTTAGGTGCATGTTTATCAATTTTAAATGAATATACATGCACACTTTGACATTTTTTTGGTGCATATTTTGCTAGCTTTTCAGTACATATAATCCGGGCTCTAGTTTTCACAGTTGATCAATAAATAATTTAGGAAATTGCGAGACAAGAATTAGTGCAAAACATGCACAAATTATATGAATGAGAGCAGGAACAGTACAAAGCAAAGTGCTTGGTATGCGAGTTCTTAAAACGTTATCTTTTTTTAGATGACCATTCCTGATAGCTATGCAGGTCACAGTGGTTCTTCTCCTCTTTACGAGGTTTAGTTCTTAAGGAAAAGCTTATATATAGTCGAACTTGCCTAAAGCGACCACCTCCAGAACAGGGCTGCAATGTTCACCATAGATAGACTTTGGTATATGCATGATTAGTCCCTATCAGTGGTCACTTTACCAGGTTCCACTGTATTTGCACACTAATAAAATCTAATTTTATTCTCTCCCGTACGCTATATATAATTAATGCTTTGTACGCTATGAATTAATATTTCATACTATGACTACACTCGTGTCCAAGATTAAGAATACATTTCGTGTTATTTCAATGGGAGAGGTACATATTTTGCTCTTTAACTCTCGTTGTGCTTTATTTATAAAAAAATCATTTTGCAGAAAATTAAAGGACTATAAACACTTAACAGAATTACAACAAATTGAATTTTTTCAGTTATCCTATGAAGGAGAATCCATGACTGAAATTAATGCATTGAAAGTCGGAAATAAAAATTCATAAAAAATTGATTTAGAATAACAAATTTTCTCACATAAACATGCCAAAGTATCAGAAAATTAGAATTGATGTTTATGTCAGAAAATTTGTTATATAGTCCATTTTCTACAAATTTTTGTTTTCGACTTTCAATGTTCACATTAATTTTAAATATTCATAGATTCCCCTTCACAGGTGCCTGAAAAAATTTCATTTGTTGTGATTCTATAAGTGTTGACAACTCTTTAATTTTCAATGACTTTTTTATAAAGTACATCGAAAGTTACAAAGCTCTTGAATTTTTTTTAATAAATAGGGCATATCGAGAGTTACAAAGCTTTTGAATGATTTTTTATGAATAAGCACATCGAGTTACAAAGCTTTTGAATGATTTTTCATAAATAAAAACACATCGAGAGTTACAAAGCTTTTGAATGAATTTTTATAAATAAAACACATCGAGAGTTACACAGAAAAATGAGTACCTTTCTCATTGAAATGGGGTGTAACCTTAATTTTGGATACTAGTTTACTTTTTAAACTATGATACTATTTTGTAGGCCACTACAAATACTATGTATTGTGAACACAACAAATTAATATTTTGTACACTATGCATTCATGCTCTGTACACTCACTATAAATGAATATTATAATTTAATATTGTGTACACTATAAAAGCATACTACAATTTAACACTTTGTATATCATAAATTAATATTTTGGTTTAATGTTTTGTACTATGAAGAGTATGCATATGTATAGCTTTACAAACTGTCCTCTAGCTTGAAATACCAACATATTTCAAGGTTTAGAAGGTTTTTAAAAATTATTTAATAAAGGTCAGTATAGGGAGGTAAAAGCGGGAGAGTTGAAAAAGTGATGAACTTTAAAATGATTATATGAACTTTGATGTTTACGTGAAAACGATAACGATTTCATCAATATCAACTATTTT
Source organism: Dysdera silvatica (assembly GCA_006491805.2). Taxonomy (NCBI): domain Eukaryota; kingdom Metazoa; phylum Arthropoda; class Arachnida; order Araneae; family Dysderidae; genus Dysdera; species Dysdera silvatica. The sequence goes on from QLNU02015003.1 coordinate 2,585,501, forward strand.
TGTCAGCTTTTGAATTTCAATAGTGCAAGAACAACAAATGTCTTGCTGCTCCAAATGACGTGTAGTGTATCAACCGTCGACAATGTTCTGATATGACATAAAAATATTGCATATTATAATATTTTTTTTTTACATGAAATTGATTTGCAATAGAGTAGTTTAAAAGGCCATTGAAATGTTGTATATTGAAGAGAAAGCCATTCTTCACACTTAGAAAATACCACATAACACTACATATCATTTAGTTCATTAAAATTTAAAATGCCATAGCAGATAAGTGTAAATATTTCATGGTGCAGAAGGAACCTGCTATGGAATTGAAGTGGATGAACAGAAATTATGGGTTTATTCAAATTCGTAAAAGTAAAAATTTAATTAACTTTCCAAGAAAGAGATGTCAAAGTTATTTCTTCCAATAAGCATATTTTTTCCAATTATGTACATATAAAGTCAAAGACGGATGTAACAACATCGATTGTGGCGACACAGAACTTGGATTTTATATCATCGTTTTAAAATCCCCCCCCCCAAAACAAATAACATTATTTGGCCACATAAAATAACAGAATTCTTGGATAATATATTAAAAATATGATAATACGATTGTACATTCTAATACGATGTCATTTTATACTTCCTCTATAGGTTATTTAGAATTTTTTTTCTTTTGTTTTTACATATTTCTTATTATACATTAAAATTGTTGATTTTTTTTTCCTTGAAAAAATTTGATAAGCGCGAAATTTATCATTTTATATCTTTACGTTTGAACATTTGATTTCTATTGTATTCTGTCTGTATTTCTTCTCCAAAATAGAGATGTTACAACGAAGGTGCATGGACTATATATATGCAGTGTCATAACTAGACAGGTGCATACAGCAACGTAGTCAAGATACGTGTATTATCGCGTATATGTTTTTGTGAAAATAGATAAGAATGTGAATGATAAGATTATCTGACTGCAATATTTTGAGGATTTCATTAACAGACATGTGACGAACATGCTTGGATTACCCTGCCAATTTTCTTATGGTAAGTTTTTTGTTACCTCTGTACGTAATTTTGTATTTGTATAGTGTAGTGATTTGCAATGTTCAGTTCTTATGTACTTGTAGACTATTTCGTTTTGTACTTTTTAATGAATGTACCATTTAAGTTTTATAGTTCTGTTTTGTGCCAAATATATAATATTGCTCTTAGAGGTTCAAATAAAATTATTGGAGATCCAAATTGCAGCATTTTTTTTTTAAATTTGACTAATTTGCTAGCTATTATAATACTAATTTAAAGGAACATATTGAAAAGAAACACCTAAAAAGTAACTTGACACCTGAAGGATTATTTAAAATGCAAATTTACAGCGTTCTTGACACTCTATTGTCTCAAATAGATTAGCATTATCAAAAAATGAAAACTATCTATGATGATTTTTGCTTTTTTTATGGCTTGACTTTATGCATGTCGCTTCATCATAAATGTTGCTGATTTAAAAAAAATCGGCTGCAGATCTCACTATTAAATATAACAGAGATTTTAAAAAAGTATGAATTCACGTGTGAAACTGAAAGTTTGAAGTAACGACTCTTAAACAAAATATAGAAACTGTATCTCCTTATAATATTCTACAGGCTCTTCCAGATTTTGGTTTGATTGAATCTTACTCAAATATCAATGATTGAATCTTACCCAAATATCAATGTCGCTCTTCGAATATTTCTAACTCTTCCCGTTTCTATTGCTTCGTGCAAGAGAAGTTTCAGCAAGTTGAAATTAATAAAAAATTATTTAAGATCAACTACCGGACAAGAACGATTATCCAATCTTTCTATTATTTCAATAGAATGCAATATCGTTAAAATATTAATTATGATGATGTAATTAATGAATTTGCTGAAATGAAAGCCAGAAAAGGGCAAATAAAATAAATCTTAGTAAGAGTCTATTGTAATGCATTTGTTTTATTATTTTCCCAAACCCAATTAATTAGGGGTCTGTATGCAAATTCTTGACCAGAGCACAGGAATGGTTAGTTAAAGCACTATATAAATATAATAATGTATATAAATAATAATAATAATGATGTAAAATAATAATAATGTATATAAATATAATAATGCTACTTGCAAAATGTAATATTATTTACAAACATTTTGAAATTATTTACCAGTCATATGACTTTAAAATTTCGAAAATTCTTTGAATTTTGTACCTAGCTTTGTTTATAAATAAAACGATAGGGGAGAAAAAATAACTAAAGGAAGAAAATTGAAAACTTGCCCCCCACCCCGATTTTTGAATATAACTGGGCAAAATAAAATACTGATATACACAAACATACATATATGATTTCATACTTTTTACTTCATTTATTTTAAAACTTTATTTAAAAAGTCTTCTGATGGACACGTGTACATTTCATCGATAAATTACAATATGGGTTTTCATTTTTATGATTACAAATAATTTCTTGCCCACGGTTAGAATATTAAAGATTCCTATACTCTCCAGTTTTAAATTTTTATAAAAAATCCAACACTTTGTTTTTCTATGATATAGAAAATTTTCTCATGCAGCTTTAAATAATACATGTTTTCCACGTAACGATTTCGATTGTTTTGGTTATAAATTTCTTTATTATATTTAGTACTACTTTAATATATAATTTATTACATTTTAGAATGGTATAACCAAGGAAGCTATGAAAGTAGACATAAACAGTGTATCAAACCATTCAATAAATCACTGAACAAGACTTTTCGTCTATAATAGACGGGTAAAATCTTTCAACGAACAATATAACACAACCATAGAAGAAATAGTTTAATCACAGCTTAGAAATACAAAATAATTAAGGGAAAAATCTCGACCGAAGACAAATTCAAAAACGATATATTATAATCAATACAAAAGCTCATTCAATCGATTAATTGTTGAAAATTAATATCGATTGCTTGTGAACATATAAATTTTTCAAATCGATAAATATCGAAATAATTGCCAATTTCTAGGTGACAAAATAAGAACGATGTTTTCTCCTTAAACGAGGAGAATTAATACATCAAGCTGGAGACGTAAATTTAAAAGCATATTAAAATAATCCCCTCAATTTGACATGTCGGATTGTTTTTTGTTTTTGTTTTTTCCATACGAAATTGACATTTGATATATCGTTAATTTTCGCATAAATTCTGAGGTGAAATGAGCAGAAAAAATGGAGTATTTTCATGACAAAATATGCAATTTTGAAATAACCATACATATTTAACGGAAATTAACTGGAAGAAAAATACTTTTGGTTATATAGAAAAGAAAAAGACATTGTAATTTTTTTTTTTTATAATTTATTTTATGAAAAGTAGCATATTTTTACACTTGTGCTATCGGTTAAACACATACGTATTTGTCTAATAGAGCGTAGCGATAGCGAAAATATAATATACTAAAAAAATATCCCTTGTTATATTATATTCATTAAGTTAGTATTACCATAGAAAATATATTTATATAGGTCTATATATGTCACATTTAAGATATATGAAAATAAAGCGCTGTATTAAAAATAAATATATATTTTCATATAGTTCCACCAGATTACTAGACACTACAAATTAAATAAAAAATAAACGAGGAAATTATTTAATAATTAGACAGATGGGGACGAGTCCCATATCAAAACCAATTTTATACGTCGAAGCTCGTAGTAGAATCGTAAATGAATTTCGCTGTGGGTATAACCGTTGAATAGAATTAATATACGTTAATGTCAAATACAGTAACATACCTGACACACGAGTGAAAAATCCACGTCGTACGGTCGTCCATGCTAACCGCGAAGTATCACGTTGCGCGGTAGGTTGGCACATAAGATAGGCTTAACACCTTTCGGCTACACACACCCAAAGAAGCCTTCCAGCCCCAACGGCATTCATACTTCGTTGTTTGACCAATAACACCTTAGTAGAAGCTCTGTGCGGAAGGTCAGTGTAAATGGCCACCGATTAACGTAAAATTCGCCGTTAGAAGAGAAAACCAACGCTGTTAAAACGGCATTCACTAACCCTAAACGCGAACACAGACCCGTACTAGGTCATTGCAGCAACGGTTGTGGCACGAAGACACACACAGGGCGCTGCAGAGCTTGGCCCGGGCATTCCGGTCGACCAATCACCGCCTTCCATTCTGAATTTTAGCCCTTTTCGCCCCCTGCTTCTATTATTTGAACACACCAATGAGAGTACGCACCGGTCCATGATGGACGGGCAGACCGACAAGTGGGAGGGACTACGGTTGAAGAGGCGCGACCGCGGAACCTTGATTGACAACGCCGGTGTAAAGTCCCATTGGAAGGGAATTTAAAGGGAACGCCCTAACTTGGTCCCCCCCAAATGCACCAAGAGTGAAATTTTTTATAACCTTAAAAAGGTAGAATTGGGCCATCGTGAGAAAGGTCATTTATAATACTTTTCGAGATGAGATGGGGAGGCATGCTTCACGGGTCGTTATTATTATTATTATTTTTTTTTACATAAATCCAACCATTTTACAAAATTTCACGAATAACCGGGAGGAGGGCGGGGGGGGGACAAGGTCTTCTATATTTTCATATAACAACAACGGTGCGGCTGGTCATGTAAATGCCTGCCAAATATGTAATTTAAAATTACCAATTCGTTGGCTGCACTTCAAAAGTTTGCTCCAAAGGTCCTATCATCTCCAAATTAAATCTACAGACCTCTAAGTATACTATAGTTTATATACACTTAAGCGTTCATTTAAAAAATTAAAATAATATGTAATAATTATAGAATATATAAATATAGAACATGAACAAATATATATATATGATCACATACACACATAAACTGATCAAAAAATTTAAAATTAATTTTTTTAGACGTTGAATATAAAAAATTTCCAGTTTAAGCATTTTCACGAAGAAAAAAAGTATTACGCTAATTAAAACCTAAAAAATATTATTTTATATTAAAAGGTCATTATTTTATAAACAAATATTAATATACATAAAAAATATTGGGCAACTCAAGATTATAGATTCGCTTTTTTTTGTAAATTTCAGACCATTTCAGCTCTTATTTACACATTAAACATACGGGCTCTTAACGCAAAAATGCTCTTAAAAAACACTTGAAATGAACTGGTTTAAAGTTAATTTTTAAACCGATTTTCAGTAGAAATTAATAAATTAAGATACATAAATAAAAATAATTGAACACAAAGTTAAAAATAAAAATTTATGTAAAAAATGAATTTCAAACTAAATTCGCGCCACAGAACATACTCCTAATATGGTAACAAGCATTTCCACATAATAAAAATTTTCAGTCAAAAACTAGAAATTTATTTCTTTTAAAATTGATCCATTTTTTAATAATTAAGATTTGATATACATACACGTAAATAGAACAAGGTTTTTACAAATTATAACCAATATTTATTACATACAGTACAAATGAAAGTTTTTAGTAATTCCTGCAAAGAGCTCCGTGCACTTATTTGATCAAACTTGATCAACTTTAATAAATTTTGTAATAGTTATAAAATAATTCATAGTGTTGTAGCATATATTGTAATTTATAGTAGAAAATATTCTAATACATAGACGATGTGAAAATGTATTTACAACGTGTAAGCAACCATGTCATCAAAAAACGAAAGTTGACGAACTGGTTGACCCGCTTTCGAGCAAGCCCCACACATCACTGAACAAACGATTTTCCTTTCGCCCCTCTGTTTTGAAAATTCCCGAATTCAATTCCGAAAACATCTGTTCTTCCAGTATCGGGAAACATCGCCCTACGTATATGAGAATGAGACTTTGGTAACCTACTACGGGAGAGAGAAAAAAAAAGATGAGGTGCCCCTGGAAGGTTTTCAAATGGGGGGAGGGGGGGATACTCGAAACCACGGCCCCCTCCACCCCCCAAAAAAAAATTTAGGTTACTGGGCGTTTTCACCCTTTCTTCTCCGGGACCGTCTGGGGGTTAAATAACGTCAAAGGGGTAAAGCATGGAAATGGGGTTACAGAACCGTGGGTAAAGTTCTAAAGGGGTGAAGTTCAACCATTCAAGCATTTTGCACCTGATTTCGTACATAGGATGACATTCCAACACAGGCACCTTCCATGGGAGTGGATCTGATAACCTACATTTCACAACAAAATAACAGAGGAAGGGTTAGAAAGTTCTTACTTTTTTATATTCCTTTCTCCTCTACTATTCTCAATACGATTTAAATATTTTTCAACGGTACATCGTTTATGGACTCATAGACACAATACATTTGCTCACAAGGCAATATAAAATGTCACCAAAATTTTTTACAATGACCGTTATTTAGATACCGTAGTAAAGTTTAAATAAATATGACGTTTCGGTAGTCACCTGCTCCCTTCATCAAGCAAAAGCAGAGTGACCCAATGTGTTTCTTATAACCTTTTGCCGTTGTCTATGTCACAAGTTTTACTGCATTACACTGCATCGGGTGCTTTTGAACACTACTTAGTAAGATTTTACAATCATGAAACTTTATGATTAATTACATAAAAAAAAAATTAAGTTGGAAGAAAAACGAAGACTTAAAGAGTCATACATCACATATAAGTAATATATTTTTATTTTAGCCTGCTTATTATTAATTTTTGATTTTGAACGATACATTATTTAAAAAAAAGGCCCAACAAGTCACACGATGGTCATATATAGCTTTTATTTTTATATACTATACTTTATATATTGAATTTACTTATTTTATATTTTATTTCACTAAATTTACTTATTTTATATTTTACTTTATTGAATTTACTTGTTTTATATTTTACTTTACCAAATTTACTTATTTTATATTTTACTTTATTAAATTTACTTACTTTCTATTTTACTTCATCGAATTTATTTATTTCATGTTTTACTTTACTAAATTTACTTATTTTATATTTAGCTTTATCGAATTTACTTATTTTATATTTCACTTTATTGAACTTATTTATATTTTACCTTATGGAATTTACGTACTTTATTTCTATTTCTGTGGAAGATAGATTATAAAAATAACTATTACGAAAAAATAAGTAATAAAACTCAAAAATGGCCAATACGCATCATAAAAATAGTTATGTGTTAAAAAAAGCGTTTATAGCACATATCGTTAAAAATATTTTTTCAAGCTATGTTTAAAACATGTGTTCAAGTTAAATGCAAGGAAGTATTTGCAGATATTTTTTAATAAACTTCTAACGATATGATGGCCGCTAACCTAAGGTGGTCTATATCACTTCAGATTTTCTGAACCCTACCATGTACTAAAATTATATATCTAATTTATACTAGTTACTAAAATTATATATCTATTTTATACTAGTACGTTTTAAAAGTTGGAAAGAGTACCTTTCACGCGTGTAAAAATTTGTAACAGTGACTCGTGATATGTAATTTTCAT
>QLNU02015003.1:2604538-2621834 GCA_006491805.2 Dysdera silvatica
CTGTTTTCCTAATGCTATACAATTGACATTTGTGGCATATAATTGATCACCCACATCTTAAAATATACAGCCTCATTATACATTCCCCCAATATTATATTCCATTATGAATATTTGCTACAATATATAAATTAATAAAATTTCGGGCGTAAGTTAATGAAACTCTAGTATATAAAATAATAAAACTCGAGTATATAAATTAATGAAACTCGAGTATATAAATTAATAAAATTCTAGTGAAAGTTAATAAAACTCGAGTATATACATTAATAAAATTCTAGTATAAGTTAATAAAACTCTAGTACATAAATTAATAAAACTCGAGTATGTAAATTAATAAAATCCTAATATATGAATTAATAAAACTAGTATATAAATTAGAACTAAATTTATTGCACGTTCGGCTAGAATGAAACGTAAGGCTACATGCTAGAACAAAATTCGCAGACCAAAAGGTTTTTTAAACATTAATCAACGGATAATTAAATAATCAAAAAACGCACGAACAAATTTTTAAATGGTATTTGTCTTATTACTGTTACATGCACTTGCAAAGAAATTTCTTCTATTTTTTTTTCCCCTAACTAACAAACTTTGGGAAGTGGTCGAGGTAAGAAGGTTATCGCGCGTATATAAATCAGCACAAACGGTCGAATAATAAAGCATATAATGTATTCATTTTAAAGATTCTACGTGAGTAATATTAAAAAGCATCATCTTCTGACACTCATATTCTCCAGTCAGAAGACGCGGCCGTTGGTAAAGGGACGTCATCGCTCCTGATTCTCTCTCTCGTCAATTGACCGGTAATACTTGATCTGTTTTTCTAAGTTTGTTCAATTATTTCATTGAAACTATTGTTCATTAAAATGAGCTTGAGTTCATTGTAAATAACGAATAATTGGTGAATTATTGCGCTTTTAAGTACTTAACCACCCTTGAAAGCGTGCTACGCCTTGATGGATATCAAGATGATGGTATAGGGATTGCACTAGACGATAGAGGGCTCTGAAACTATGAAAAGATTCAATCGGAACTGATTGTCATTAAAATGACACCAGTTTCATCAAAATCGGCACAGAATTTATGTTTATTTGGCAATATTTATAATTTGAAAACAATACATGGGCGCCGCCATCTTGTGAACAGTGTTGCCATTTGTTTACCGGAGTTTTTCGCTTCCTTCACAGGATTCGGAGGTGGTGCTGCGCCAGCGGAAATTGTGCTAATTTGGCGGATTTGGCGTTTATCTGGGTTCTCGACTTTCGGGAAAACATCGTAATGTTAGAACTATAGTACAATTTTTGCTTGCTTCACACACATATAAAAAATTATCATGATGATATAAATGCGATCTGAAGGCCAGAGAAAATTATGATTTGAAGAGAGACGGTGAAAGAAACAGGAGTGCGAGATTCAAGAATGTTGGAAGAACTGGGGGAATTAAGGTAAATAATAAAAGAGGAGGGAGATAGAAAAGAAAAAAGATTAAACGAATTGATTGAGAGAATGGCATGAATTCATCAATAAATGAAATGCGATCTGCGTTTAGAGAAATAACGAAGGAGTTTGGAATTATATTGGAAGAAAACAAAAGGAACAAACGTGTATAACAGAGATTAAACAGGATATAGAGCGGTTAAGTAGACAGGCAGAGGATTGGATGGAGGATAAAGATCACGAATTGGAAAACATGCGAGTAAAAAAATAGGATATGTATTCAGATATAAATAGAATTGATCAATACATAAGATGAAACACCATTGTAATTGATGGTAGTCTCGAGAAACAAGACGAAAATTGTGAAAGAAATTGTAAGAAAAATCAATAAAGAATTAGACATCCAAGTATGGGATTACGATATACAAAGCGTTCATAGATTATCAGGAAAAAAAAATAATAGTACTAGTGTAAAATAATAGTACACTAGTGTCAAAAAAAAAAAGAAATGAGTTTTAGAACAAAAGGAAAAATGGGATTACAATAAACAAATTAGGATACGACGAACGTGAAAAGATTTTCTTCAATGAACATTTAACCAGTTGGAACAAGTACTTATTAAATGAAGTTTAAAATTCAAAAGAGAAAACAACTGAAAATACGTTTGGACCACGAATGGGAAAATAAAATTAAGAGAAAATGAAAACTCAACTATTTATGATATCCAGGGATTACAAGACATAAAAGACTTAAAATGATTAACGGCTATCCAAGAAACTACAGTACAAAAACTGAGAAAAAAGATACAATCAAACAAACGGGAAAACAAAATGACACCCCCTCTAAAAAAGAAAAGTACCTAATGACACAAGAAATAAATGCCAATATAAGGATACTTTATATGAATGCACAGAGCATAAATAATAAAATAGAGATAATCGAAAATATCGTCGAACAACAACAGGATCCTGAAATCGTCATAATTACGGAGACCTGGAAAAAAGATGATTGTGAAACAAGTCTAAATAGATATAACGAAAATGCTATATATAGGAAAACTCGAAGAGGGGGAGGTATTACTATGTACTCTAAAATAAATATTACTATAAAATTTCTAGATGCAGTAGAATATTTGGGGGAAAATATTTAAATAATGAGGGCAGAAACAGATGGTAATATAATCATGTCACTATATAGACCACCCTCAGGAGACATAAACTTCTTCTTAAGTATACTAGAGAACAAAATAAATTACATTCAAAACATAAATAAAAAAAATTAATGATAGTTGATGAATTTAATATTAATATAGGTAATGAAAGTCGAGATAAGGATAAGCTATTTGATTTACTGGAATCCATGGGGTATGAAAACCAAGTGTTAGAACCCACAAGAATAGTATTAAATTCAAGCAGTACTATTCACTTACGTTTTACAAATATACCAATGGACCTAACTATATTGGAGATACATGTAAGTGATCATAAGCCAATATTAATAAGATTAACAAGCAACACTAAAGTTAAACAAACTGCAAGAAAAATTAGAAATTACTCTAAGAAAAATATAGACAAATTTAAAACGATGTTACTGAACACAGATTGTAAAATGCTGGATGGTCCGAACAATGAATGATGTAGAAAAAATATGGTACATTTATAAAAATTATAAAAACTCATTACAACATCTGTTTCAAAGAAGAAAGAGTAATAAAAAAACAAAAAAGCCGTTGTTTGATACAATTGTAAAAAAAATGGATAAATAAAAAAATAACGCAAATAAAAAATTTATGAAAAAAAGCACAAAATCAAACTGGAAATTATTTATAAAAAAAAAGAAACAAATTAAATAAAATAATATTGAACAAAAAAGTAGCTTACTTTAATGATACTCTGTTAAATAAGGATACTAAATGGCAATGGAATGAATTGTTGAGAAAGGAAACAATTTAAATAACAAAATTACTTTACAAATAAACATGGCAACAGACATGGAAACAGACGTTGCAGATGCACTAAATGATTTTTTCATAAACTTAGCAAAAAATATTATAAATGAGATACAGGACGAAACTAATATAGTAATTTACCACAGCCCGTAGTTAATAGTATGTACTTAGGAACTTTCACTCAAAATGAAATAAAAAATAATTAGAAAAAATAATAGTTTGTTTGTTTGTTTGGATGTTTTATGGCGCAAGAGCATCTGGGCTATACGGCGCAAAAAAAAAAGAAAAATAAATAAATAAATAAAAGAAAACAAAACAAATCTGAAGGATATGCAGGACTTAAACCTAAAATAATAAAAAAGTGTGCTAACGAACTGATAAAACCACTATTCGAAATATATCAATCTATAATTAAAACAAGCAATATACCAAAGGAAATGAAAATAGCTAAGGTTATACCTATGTATAAGAAGGGGAAAAAACAGAAATAACTACAGACCAATATCGATCTTACCAATCTTTTCAAAAGTATTTGAAAAACTATTATATAATAAACTTTATAGAAAAGAATAAAATTTTAAATAAAAATGAATATGGATTTAGAAAAGGTATAACCACAGAAGATATATATACTAAGAAAGACTATAAATAAAATACAGGAAAAAAATTGAAAATAAAGAATTTGTAATGGGATTATATTTTGATCTGAGTAAGGCCTTTGATGTCTTAGATAGAGGGATACTCCTCCTCAATAAACTAGAAGAATATATTATCCGTGGAAATATATACAAATTAATATAAAGTTATTTAAAAGGTAGAAAACAAATTGGAAATAGCTATTCACAAGAACTACAAAATAATTATGGGGTTCCTCAGGGATCAACACTGGGCCCATTCTTATTCATTCTATACATAAGATCAGCTGTTGCTGACCCACTAATGCCAGCACCGTCCAATCGCCGCATCGTTTCGACCCACATGTTCAGCGATTCTTCGATTCGTCCAACCAGCCTCTTTCAACCTCTTTCAAACTCTGACATATGCTCGTAATGAGCACGAATCTTTCGGTGAGGCATTGTTACAGTCGACGTAAGATAACCGCAGTCAAAATGTGACAGAGATTTTGACTACATATTGAAAATCGCTCCTTATATACACCTGCTGAATGCGCAATTCCGATGCGCTGGAATTCCCGCTATTTACAGATGGACACTATATCGCTCGGTGAACGAACGGTTTGGAATACATTTAGTCCATGAACCCTCTTAAAAAAGAAGAGGTGCCAATAAAGGAAGTCGCCTGCAGATCTGTTGATACGATGTCCGCAACGTCCAATTCCTCCCGGCATTTTCCAAGGTTTGGTGCAATGGCTGTAAGTATGCTGATGGCTACTAGAAATGCTGCAATGTGTTTTTGTCGAAGTCTATTGAGTTCTGCGGCTCTGTCTCCATATTTCGTGATTTTATCGAGAAAATTCCGAACTCCGAACTCTATCATCACCCGGGGTTGCAACGTTTATAATGTGAACATTTTATTCTTTAATTTATTGTAATATCCGACGTGTTATATTTCAAATGGCTGTCAGTGTATAGATAACCTGACCATACGTCCCGTTTTGAACGGGACCGTCCCGTTGTCCCCAAGCACAGCTTCGGGGAGCCGAAATATCCCGTTTTCACTAGTAGCGCGGCGATGACGGGGCACGCGCAATACGTCCCAAACATACGTCTAGTTCTTTCACGAAAAGTAGTCTGGTGGTACCGTTAGAATTTACAGAAGCTGACGTCATAAATGGGCTAGCCGGTAACAGCAGAGGGAAGGGTGTCATTTCAGAACTGGTTTTTAGCGAACGTTTGTCTGCGCCGAAAACTAGTTCTGAAATGACGTCCTTCCCTCTGCTGTAATCGGCTAGGCCGTTTGTGACGTCAGCTCCCGTTATTTCTAACGGTACCATCGGACTACTTTTCGTGAACGAACTATAAGTCGGTCGGAAGCCTGATAGCTCGCGCATCTTTCTTGACGACTGATTATTATTTTTTTATTGACGAGTGTTATTGTAGTCAATTTAAAATTTTTTTTATGTGACACTCGCATTTTAAGAATGCCTAAACGCAAGTACATTCTTAATGTTAACTTACAAAGCATCAGTTTATAAAGCAAAGAAGTACTCCATCGGACGTCAGACGTGAAAAGTGTCGTACAGAATTTAACATGGCCCATGGAGGTTCCAGCGATTTTAACCAACATTTAAATCAGAAAAACATAAAATTTCCGATCTTAACGAGAATTTTGTCCTTGAAACAAAATACTCAGTTTCTTCCCCCACTCTGTTCATAATTTAATGGCAAAATTACAAGAAAGTGGCCGCAGTGATGTTGATAAAGAATATATGGAAACTACAGCTGCTGAGTTCTACAAAATAAGCAAAGAATATTTGAAGCAGTGCACTTTTTTCTTCTTTGAAGAATTAGAAACATTTGAATGGGCAAATTTAACCACAATACCTACGTGGGAATAAATTCAAAGTTAAATGGATGTATTGATTGAAAAGGGATTTATTAATTGTAACCAAGATATGAGAAGTATTTGATGAGTATTCACTTATAACTATTGTGCGTTCGCGCAGACCTGACGCCTGATACCGTTAGCAGACGGGTTAGTCCATTGCAGTTTAGGGAAGGGCGTCTTGCCGAAACTGGTTTTTCGCGAGGGAAAAACCAGTTCCTCCAAGACGGCCTTCCCTAAACTGCAATGGACTAACCCGTCTGCTAACGGTATCACGCGTCAACTGAGCGCTAATGCACAGTACGTTACACCACAGAAAATGACAAGATGGAACACTAGGAATGTTTCAACTGAAAGTCATTATGTGGAATTGTTCAGACACTTTCACACCAATAATTTGAATTATTCGAACTTTCGTATGATTATTGAATATATTTTATGCCTGTCAGGCACTAATGAACCAGTAGAAAGGATCTTTTCTCTTATGAATAAGTTATGGACGAGCAGGGAAACATAATTGCAAGTCGCAGTTCTCAAAGTAATGATTATTCCCAAAGTAAATTTTAAGAAATCATGCCAAGAATTTTATTCTTATTTAAAATCAAATCCAAATATACTTAAGCAAATTTGTTCTTCAGAAAAATATAAGACCACATAAATTATTTATTTTCACCTGTTCATTCCTGTTCTTTTCATTAACAAATAAAAACTACGAAAAACTATTCGTTTCCTTGAATGACATACTATTACCGAAAAATTAGTAGATGTCCCATTTATTTTTTTCCCTCAAAACGGGACATACGCCGTATGTCCCGTTTTGAGGAAAAAAATAAACGGTCACGTCATGTAGAGATGAAGTCCCAAAGGTTTTTTATAATTTTTTTTGTTTTTTTTTTTCAAAAATTTCTTTTGGCGTTCGCGTTCCCAGTAAACATTACATGCTGGGAAATGCTATTTCTTGAAAAAATCCTAGGAGAAATGGGAGGCTACTCAGTCACACCTACCTTTGAAGACCAAGGTTGGCAAGTTTCTGCCAAAGCGGTTAAAACCGGCATGGCAGAAACCCGAAAAATAAATATTTTGTGCGTTAAAAACTTACCGAAATACCCCAAATGGCAAAAGGGAGTGTATTTTAAAGTAAAATAGGTTTCGCTACAATGTGTATAATATTTATTCAAAGGTTACATCATAGCAAATTCACTAGCATTTAAGTTCAGGCTGATCTTTTCGATAAAGCAGTCTATAGCAAAAGATCAGTTTTCCTGCTATTTCCTAATTCAAACAATTTCTTAATTTATTAGGAATAGACCAATAGCTTAAGAAAAATATTCTTCCAAGCCCACCAGTACTGTAAGCAATATCGTCGGTGCATAAACAAACAGGTACAAAATCTTCATTTATAGTTTTCTTTAAACTATACCACCACATAGAAGTCTGGACATTTTTTAAGATTTTATTGGAGTAGTATGTTTCAGGAAAAGGAGCTGATTTTGCTCAAAAAGCTATAATGTGAAGTACAAAATTTGGGTTAATGACATTAAGGAATTTCCTAGTATTTTCTTCCTGCTCATGTGACAATTTAGATCACATGTACTTTGGATGAAGTATATAAACTGGCATATATGATGTTGAGTTATTACCTGATTATATTTACTTTTTACCCTTTTTTGATTCATTTCCATGAGATTATCATTATCACTTAGGATTAATTTCACATGCATCTGTAATAGAAAAGTTACCTTTCGAATCTCAAACAGGGAAACATGGCGTGCGATTCCTATAAGCGATGTAAGCATTGCTTGCCTAATATCAATTTGAAACACATTTCCATTGCCAATTTAAATTAAGGAAAACTTAATTATAAAAGCTCAGCAAAATCTATATTGCATACCTGAAATTTTGTCTGAGGTCGAACTAGCTACTTCGCAATTTTTTGTCATTGGATGGCGCCACAATCTGAGGATAGGACTGACGTCGGTTCGTAAGCAATGCAATTTCTGCTTTCCAGCCATAAATGTTTAACTGTAGATCTCAATGGGTATGGCTGCGGAAGCATTTCTCGTTATCGTATTTTCATTTCCTATTTTATCGTATTTTCAGCTTGAAATCTGTGAGTTCGTCAAATTAAACATCAATTAAATTTATAAATACTAATTGTTTTAATTTTTTAAGCCGCGTAAGAGTGAAATAATTTTAATCTGATAAGCAATTTTCTAATAGCTTATGTTAACGATAATGCTGCCATCTAGTGGTATCGATAGTAATTTTTATTGCATTTGTCAAAGTTATCATTGTCATATATTGAAAAAAAAAAACTTATTACAAATATGAAAAAGAACTCCAACTTTCACAAAAGTGTTACTGATATATCTACCAAAAAAAATAAAAAAATAGAAGACTGGAATCTTTTATATAAATGGGACTAACTGTAACGTACTGTAAAAATAAAATTTACTTTGTTCACATATTCCAAGAATAAATATATTGCTTGCCTAAAGGAAAATGTCAACGCCCGCCACTGGCAACAGCAATAAGTTTTAAGAGCTGCAGGAAGTCTTTTTACATCTTTATTAATCATCTGATTGTTTATGACCTGAAAAGTTCCTTTATCATCCATATCATTTTCATGATCTTCGAGTAACATGGATGTTTCTTTAGGAATAATTCCAAGAAATCTACGTGGTTTTTCCACCTTATATTGCCTGGTATTTGTAGCTTCACAGTATTTATGTATTCCTTTAGCCAAACATCTTGTCTGTAATTATTTCCAAAATATTTCTAAACAGATACCATATTCTTTACAACAGACTTAAGTGTGGTCATCGACTATAATGTGGCTTATCCGCGATTGGTCGTAAGCCACTAAGGCTTTTTCTACAGCCAGTCTGTCAATGTTGTTGCTTTTTATTTTATAGCCAAAGGCCCGGTGAGATAGAGAAGTTATGACAAAGTAGGCCTAACAAGTTAAATAATATGGCCTTCAAAAGATGTTTTTTAACGAATCCTTGATTTACTCTGAGTATTTTTTAATTATTTTAAAATATTTTAATTATTAAACAATATAAAGCTTTATAATATACTAAATTATTGTAATAAAAATATATATTTGTAATCTTCCACGTACCAATGACACAATACCGTTTTGGCATTCTCTTTATCAGTTTCTCCCACTTTCTGCCGGTTATAACCAGTTTCTGCCACTGGCATGGCAAAAGCTAGTTTCTGCCAGCAGAAAGCCAACCCTGTTGGAGACAGTGTGTTATTCGTCCTTTATTTTACACCAGTCGTTCTCAATTTTTTGGGTCGTCGAGCACTTTTCAAGAGAAAAATTATTCGCAGAACACTATTGTCGCCTTTATGCCAAAGGCACATTTGCACTTTCGGCTGCTTTTACCTAATCGTGTTTTTCAAGTTGTTAATCGACATTTTATTGTACAATAGTAAAAGCGCGAATTTTTTTTAAATTGCTTTTTGAATCTACACTTAATTTTCCCAATTAAAGTCATTAGAAATCAGAACTTCAAATATTGTATATTAATATTGGCGCAGTATAGCCCAGATGCTCTTGCGCCATAAAAAAGCCAAACAATCAATCAATCAATCAATCATGTTTTATGAAAACATCAATTATGTATATGTTTTCTTATATGATTTTATTTATTTTTTTATACTTTTTTTCTCATAAGGGAGACGATATTTTCACCAACCAGTGGCGCACCCACGTAGGGGCCCAGCCCCCCTCTTGGACTAACAAAGCGAAAAATAATTACTCAAATAGACACTGGTCATTTCTTCTTTTAAAGTAAGATTAAAAATAGTGACGATCCCAATGACATTTCCCTGAACTCTGGTAACGTTGATGAGACTGCTCTTGAGAAAAGCAACAGCAGTGGCCCGCGACTGTCTTCAAACAACTTTGTAAGAGGTAAAGGTAGAGCAAAACATAATATCAAACACAGTTGAAGTGAAAATTCTGACTGCAGATATTTTTACTTATGTGAAGAAATCTAACCTCACTGAAGAAGGTAGGATAACAATGCTGAAAATCTTTGGGAACCATACGCAAATTGAAATTTTCCCACGACTATCATTGGTGCTGCATTAAGTCAAGGAAAACCTCACCACAGGCGAAATTTCTGCTTACCTTGGATGAGTAAGCATAAGTATATAGCTTACTCAAAGAAAGAAGACAGTGCTTATTGAAAATTTTGTGTTTTCTTTTCACCCCATAAAGTCGATTTAAGATCGACACAAGCCAAGGATCAATTTGTTTCAAAGGGATTTAATAATTGAAAGACTTAGAAGAAGTTCAACCAACATGAAACTTTTATTTATCACACGGATTCGGTTTTCATAGGCGATGATTTTTTAAGGGTCGTGGAAGAGAAAAAGGCTTCTGTGGATGAAGTAATAGACAGAGGGCAAGCAAAAGCAAGTTTTGCAGAATAGGGTTATTCTTAAACCTATTATCAAAACGGTAATTTTTTATGGAGGACAAGGGCTGGCCATTGTAAAATTTTATGAACATAATCTAGTACTACTTCTAATGATTTAAGTATCTTGCACTGTAGAATTATTAGTAATTTAATAATGATAAATGTACACAAAAGGACAAGGGCGGATCCCGAAATTTTTCAAGGGGGGCTGCGATTTGTTCCCGATTCAAATTTTTGGCCAAGTCTCCGGTACTTTGATTCATTTTCCATGATATGATCATAACTGTAGGGGGGAAGCAATTGCCCTTGAATCCGAGCTTAAAAGACAATCGTAATTATATGGACCCAATTTTTTCATCTGCCCCCCGGAGAATAGTCTGGGTGCGCTAATAAGCTACCAACATAGGTACTAAATCCAATGACAGCAGTATTGGATGATGGAAAGTATTTTAAACATATAGGCATGTAAAAATGAAAAGTCATTTTATTCGAAATGTTATATTTTTCATATACACTCTATAACAAAAAAAATCAACGCATCAAGAAGGAGTTGTCCGATTGCGATAAAAATTGGTGGATTTGAAGAACATACATAGAAAAAGAAACGATTAAAATTTCAGAATAATTGAATGATTTATTGCAGAGTTTGACCGTTACAAATGGAGGAAGTCAATAAGGTGTTATCCACCCCTGTTCGATGCCGTCGGCGGGATAGATTTGATAAAGATCCCGGATGGTGTCCTGTAGAATTTCTTGCCAAATTGTCTCCAACTGTCGGGCTAAATCGTCAACATTCCTGGATGGTTGCAATCGCCTTCCCATAGCGTCCCAAATGTGCTCTATGGGAGAGAGATCAGGAGACCTAGCTTGCCAAGGAAGTGTTGGGCAAGCTTGAAGACAATTCATAGCAACACGTGCCGTGTGCGGCCGGGCATTGTCTTGTTGAAACGTAAGTCCAGGGTGTCGCAAAAGGAACGGTAACACAACCGGTCGTAGAATGTCGTCTACGTACCGCTGTGCTGTAAGTGTGCCAGAAATGACCACCAAAGGGGTCCGGCTATCAAAGGAGATGGCACCCCAGACCATAACGCCCTGTTGTGGGCATGTGTGGCGTGCGATAGTAAGGGCAGGATCCCCACGCTGCCCTGGACGTCTCCAGACACGTCTGCGGTTGTCGTCAGGACACAGTTGGAAACGGGACTCGTCACTAAAGACTATACGTCCCCAGTCAGCGCAGTTCCAAGTTGATCGAGCCCGGCACCACTGTAATCGGACTTGACGGTGTAAAGGCGTGAGAGGTAAGCGGCGTAACGGTCGGCGCGAGCGTAAATTCCGCTCTCTCAGTCGTCTACAGAGGGTCATGTTGGACACATGTGTGCGGGCCACACGTTGGATAGTTGATAATGACGAATCCGGTGCTGTGACAGCTGCTCTGTCTTCCCGTTCTGTTGTGGCCCTAGGTCGACCGCTGCCGTCCCGACGCTGACATCTGCCGTTGTTGACCCACTCTTGCCAGCACCGTCCAATCGCCGCATCGCTTCGACCCACATGTCCAGCGATTCTTCGATTCGTCCAACCAGCCTCTTTCAATCCGATAGCACGACCTCTTTCAAACTCTGACATATGCTCGTAATGAGCACGAATCTTTCGGCGAGGCATTGTTACAGTCGACGTAAGATATCCGCAGTCAAAATGCAACAGAAATTTTGACCACATATTGAGAATCGCTCCTTATATACACCTGCTGAATGCGCAGTTCCGATGCGCTGGAGTTCCCGCTATTCATTCATTGGACACCAAATTTTAATCATTTGCATGTTCGGTCAAAATGTCTTTGCATACGAAATTTCATTATAATCGGACAACTCCTTCTTGGTGCATTTTTTGCAAAACGGCCATCCTTGCGGAAAAAACAACTTTACAAGAGTAAGAAAGGAAATTGGACAATTTACAACGTTTGTTTTGGGAACTTTTAGCATATCTACATAGAAACCAACTACAATTTCATGTAAATTCGTTCATAATCTCCAGCACATTCTTTGAACAAATCAAATACTACACTATTTGTGCACAACTGAGGAAAAATATTTAATTTAATGATAGAAGCCATGTCTTGGGTATATTATAATTAATCAACAACAAATTTTCAGGTAGTCAGCTGTATAGCAAAACGATTATTTATTGCTAAAACTTTACGTTTCGATTCGAGCTGTGCGAATCATCATCAGAAGAGGTTAAATTACATGAAAAACTTTTGAGAAAATTGTAGAATATACATAAGTTGCGGAAACAGTATAAATACGTTGAAATAAATTATTATGAAATTTTAGAGACGAATATAAAAGCCAAAACAGAAGGAAATGAAATCGATAAACAAAAACTGGTATTCACGCGTTACAATTTTGTTAGAATAGGTAGCCAGGCACCAGGAATGGTTTTTGCTTCATTATTAGGATGCTTGATGATCCCTATTGCTCCTCTGTTTAATCTGGGCCAAAAATTAGTTGATTTTGCGAGAACTTTAGTATGGTCAAAAAGGATTAAATGGTTATTTAAAATTGAATGTTCTGCTATTGCCGATTTTGTTATCTGTTTATTCCTCACGAGGCTTTCATGCTCCCGTTTTCGGCACGCAGTGGATCGACCTGCTTGCCCGATGTATACCTGTCCACAAGAACAAAGGATTTGGTATACACCAGGAATTTTGTATGGATCCACAGGTTCTTTAACAGAACGTAGGAAACTAAAAATCTTGTTTTTTGAAATAAATACTGTATCAATATTATGTCTCAAAAGTAAACGGCCAATACGGTCAGTGATATTGTTTATAAACAAACCAAAGATTTTTATATTCTTCGATTTCTGAGAATTTACAGACACAAAAATTATATTAAAGAAATGCATTTCATTCCGCTAAATACTTACACCAATTAAATATTTACGACATTTCCATTCCCCCCTCCCCCCCAGTTTCTTATAGACAGGTTCATGTAACCGTGGAGGTTATGAATTTTTGTTCAAGAGCTATTTTAGAATATGTGTTGCTACACTCACTTCGTTGGGTATTTCAGCCAGTGTTTAATCTTCTGAGATGTATATCACTAACACATTGTCCGTCTTAAGACTGTTTTTATCCCTTTGAGAAGAATTCCATCTACTCTTTTTACATCCCAAATTTTCTGGTTCCTTGAGAAGGATCCCGTCAACTCGTTATGTACTCCAAGGTTCCAGATCCTCCGAGATGGATCGTTATCTACACACCCCCAAGATCCCTGATTCCCCGAGCTGGATCCCATCAACTCGTTATCACACCCCTTCCCAAGATTCCTGATCCTCCGAGTTGGATCCCATCAACTTGGGCTATCAATCCCAAGATTCCTGGTCTTCTAAGACAGATCCCACCAATTTGCTATCTATCCCATACCTCCTGGGCTTTTAAGATGGATCCTACCAACTCCCCATCAATCCCAAAATTCATAGCCTTCTGAAAAAGATCCCATCAACTCACTATCTATCCCAAGATTCCTGATCCCCCGAGATGTATCCTATCAACTTGGGCTATCCATCCCAAGATTCTTGGTCTTCTAAGACAGACCCCACCTATTTACTATCTATCCCATGATTCCTGGGCTTTTAAGATGGATCTTACCAACTCCCCATCCATCCCAAGATTCATGATCCTTTGAAATAGATCCCATGAACTCGCTATCCGTCCCAGGATTCCAGGACTTCTCAGATGGATCTCATCGACTCACTATCTATCCCAAGATCCCTGATCTTCTAAGACGGGTCCCGTCCAATTGCTATCTCCTATAAAACCAAAATTTTAAAATACTTGGAACGTAAACAGTAAACACAGAACAGACGAGGAAATTGATGACTTCATCCATTTATCGCAGGCTTCCACGAAAGTGACAATAGATGCACTTAGTGGCAGCGAATGTCGAAGCAACAGATTTAATATCATCGTTAAAAATTTCAAAAAGCGTTGGAAACTAGTAAGGCCACACCCACAAAATCTCCAAAATATTCCACAATTCAGTTTTAAAGTGGCACGCCTAACTCGAGACGTGATTGGTGTACAAACTGTTGTCAAACAGCAGTTAACATCGACGGCACGCGAAAACCATGCGTCAAGAATCTGCCGAGGATGACAACGGTTGTTACAAACCCGCCTCCGAAATGCAACAACTGTTCTTTTGTTTCTTTCCTTGTTGGGCACGTGAACGAGAAAGCCGATGGAATAAAATCCGTTTCAAATCACCTCCCAGCACGAAACGGCACAGATCATTATCACAGGTCTTTATGGGGTAGTGAAAGGTAAATTATCATAATCTCCTATCTTTCATTGTATCACATGACTATGATATGACCCCACTAATGCGATACATAGTCACGAAATGACCACTGAATGGTATTGAAAGTGAAATCACTAGACGAGGTCATAGGTCAATTCTGACATAATGGTTTGTTTGTACTTTCACGTCCCAAGGTTACACATTGAATCAGCTGGGTCGGAGCAAACAGCTGAACATGGCCTCTCGACCAATGCACCAAGTTCAGACGTCACGTTTAGCTGTTGGTTCCGTCCTACAAACAACCAGGTTTATTCGGAATCCAACCCAGCACATTGAGTTCAGAGGTCAAATTGCCATCAAAATACTGCGACGTCCATTTTGCCAAAGAAATGAGGAATGGCTACATATCAACATCCTTTGGAATTTTTTGAGATAATGTCAAGACTCTTCGTAATTTGTTATGAGTATGTCATTATTTTAATGACATTATCGAAATGTGGTGATGTCATAATTGCAATAACGTTCAGATATTGTCACATGACACAAGCTTAATGACATCATTAACATATGACCAGGTCATAATTGTGATATTATTTAGATATTACCATGAAAGTATTTTAAAGAATAGATATTGAGACGGTGATGTCATAAATCATGTCATAATTGAGATATTGTCATGACAATTACGAAAAATGTCCATAACCAAATATCGTAAATCGACCGATTTTGTTAATCGTTTACTTCAAACAATCGATTTTAATTATCATTTATCTTAAATAATCGATTTTTATTAATCATTCATCTTAAATAATCGATTTTTAATAATTAGCCTAAATAATCGATTTTTAATAATTAGCCAGAATAAACGATTGTTTGAGAAATCCCATAATAATTTGTGTGAAATTGACGGGAAAGAAACCATCTCAACGTTGTCAGATGGCCAAAAAAAAAAGTGTTTTGCAATATATCCGAATTGGCCGTTCTGATGCGTTGAACTCACTGTTTAAGTTCAATAATGATCTCAAACTGTCAATAACTATATTCAGGATCTCTATCCAAATTCTATTTCAAACTTTCCTGACTTTTCCACGTTTCCAGACCAAATCTTAATCGATTTCCAGTCGCTAATTACAGTAAACAACACACAATGGATTAAAATTTGCGTAATCAAAATAAGTTTTAAGGCTATAAAATCCATTAATGCAAACCCCAAAGTCATTTATAACTCAATTACAGTGAATTTACAAATACAAAAAATCTATTAAAAATGCATTTCTTTACACTAAAAACTTGCATTAATTAAATATTTACAACATTTCCATTTGGCCCTTTTCAAGTTCATTATAAAAGAGTTTAACTATATAATCGCAAAGCTGATGTTTCATCTATTTCATTTAAAATGTGTATGACTAAATAAAAAGAAAAGGAGATTGTATGTCAAAATCTGTCACAGATTAATGAGCAAAACAATTTTCAGGCAATCAGCTGCGTAGAAAAAAGCGATTTTTATTGCTCAAAAATTTGACGTTTCGATTCGATCTATGCGAATCATCATCAGAAGGAATGAACTACGTGTAGAAATTGAAAAATTGCCGAATATACATAACTTGCGGAAACAGTATTCACCTATGTTTAAAGGAATTATTATAAAACTTGTGGAGATAGAATTAAAAGCCAAAACAGAAGAAAATGAAATCGAAAAATAAAAACTGACATTTACACGTTACAGTTTTGTTAGAATGGGTAGCCAAGCAACGGGAATGGTTTTTGCATCGTCTCTATTAAAATTATTAGGATGCTTGATGAACTCTATTGCTTCTCTGTATAATCTGGGCCAAAAATCAGTTGACTTTGCAAGAACTTTAGTATCGTCGAAAAGGATTATACGGTTATTTAAAATTGAATGTTCTGCTATTGCCGATTTAGTTATATGCTCATTTCTCAAGAGGCTTTCCTGCTCACGTCTTCGACACGCAATGGATCGATCTGTTTGCCCTATGTATAACTGTCCACAAGAACAAGGAATTTGGTACAGGTTAGATAATTTAGCCAAACATACTTTTTTCCCAAGTTTTAGGCATATATTTGACAAACATTCATTCCTGAGCAGAGTATAAGCTGGCTCAAAAAGTGCTGTCGCAAAAATGCCAAAAAAAAAAAAGTTGTAGCAAAATGCTAAAAAATATTAGTAGCTTTCATTGCTCGAAAAATCGTATCAATGAAATTATTTATATCAACAATGCTTAATAGGTACTGTTAAGAACTTTGAAGAGGAAACGAAAAGGAACAAGAAAAGATCGCCGAAGTGCAAAACGAATATTCTGTAATCGGTGAGTCCTGTTTGCGGAGAATAAACTGTGGTCAAAAATGTCTGTTGCATTTTTGCGATGGACAATAATTTTTTCTTCGCATTTTCGAGCACATTTTTCACAAAATGCGACTGCAGCTTAAACCCCGCTCCCGAGAAATATATAGGCTTAATAATTTTATATAAATTATATTAGTTTTGGTGCAAAAGGGTAATTTTTGGAAGAGGTTTAGTCAAGAGTATAAGTTTTTCTAATTTTCAGTAGGTAATGTGGTATGAAAAGCACAGTTCAGGAAAATTATTTTAATAAGCTATTTATTATAACAATGAATTTAAAATTTCTCTGACTTTTCCAGGTTTTC
>QLNU02015003.1:2621934-2635228 GCA_006491805.2 Dysdera silvatica
TATTTCTGCGTTCGGTGGGACCTGAACCCACGACCTTCCACTTGCCGGGCGGAGGCTCTGCCTACTGAGCTACGAACGACAATATCTAATCTCTTTACGAACGTATATAAAGACTATTTACTGAAGCTGGTCATTTCGCAGAATGATGTACTCACGCCATAACATCGGCGCTGGTATCACTACGCCAATAAACGTTGATTGATATTGTTGTTTGATTTAATCTGCGTAGTGTTCGATTTATATAAATATATACAATAATTTTTGCCACCCACGTATTAATTACAGCTCAAACTAGAGCTTATGTAATTTTGGAGAAAAAGAGACGCTTTCCCCATCCTGGATTCGAACCAGGGTCCCTCCGTTTAGCCCGGAGTGTCTTGGACCGCTAGACGAATGAGGACAGGAAACAACGCTCTCTTTCTCCGTATGTAAAGATGTTAAGGTATTATTACCCTCCGCAGGGATAACACAATTGCCAAATATGGTCAACACAAGAAAGCCTCCGGGGCGAGATTTTTGTGAGTTTTCGTGGGGGAATTTATTATACTATAATTTTTGCCACCCACGTTTTAATTACAGCTCAAACTAGAGCTTGTGTAATTTTGGAGAAAAAGAGACGCTTTCCCCATCCTGGATATATATAAATATATTTTACACAGTTTTTTAGCAATACGAACATTGCTAAAAGACTGTGTTATATAATCATGAAAAGGTTCGCTTTTCATATTTTCATAGTGATTCTTACGATGTATTTAGTTATGATAAATGTATTAAAATAACTTATGATATGCTAAGCTGATTTTAAGCATCATTTATATCACCATTTATATCATCATTTCATCATTTATATCACCATTTCAGCCGTTGTCAATCCGCTGCAGGATAAAGGCCTCCTCTGCATCTTTCCAACGAAGTCGATCTTGTGCATTTTGCTGCCACTTGTGCCCAATATATTTAATTATTTCATCCACCCATCTCGTCTTTGGCCTTTTCCTTGGGCGTGTAGTGTCCAGTGGGATCCATTCTAGGATGTTTTTGGTCCATCTGTTGTCAGTTCTTCTAGCAATATGGGCTGCCCACTTCCATTTCAAACTTTTTACCTTCGCAATGATATCACAAACTTTTGTTTGATCTCTTATCCAACTGAAGGTCTTTCGATCTCGTCGCGTGATACCAAGCATCTGCCGCTCCATGTTCCTTTGTACCACTCGTAACTTTTGGATACCTTTGGCAGTCAATCCATGTTTCCTTTACCATATATATCCACACACACATACAGTGAATTCGCCATAAGTCGAATTCTTGGGGACCGACTAAACACCTCGAGTTATCGGAAGTTCAACTTAACATTTGTCGTTGATTGGACTTGTATAAAACGTAAATTACTTATCGTAAGTTAGACTTATCGTTTTATACAGTAACTTCGTTTCCAAAAAGCAGAATATTACATTAAGAATTAGAAGTTATTCATTTTATGTACTGTATTATTTATTGGTAAATGCAACTTTTGCATTACCTAGCAATATTTTGAACACAGGAAACGGTACTTACATTAATTATGTTTTCTCAAAAAATCGGATTGTTTTTGAAGAAATTCTAATTTTATGAAATTATTTACCTTTTGTAAAAATACGAACAAAATTTCGTCGACGTTATCTCTACTTTCAAGATACCGTAGCGCGATCGATACATCGTCGCGAAATTTTGCCTTTTCGCTCTTCATAGTCTTAATTGGATACATCTTGTTCGATGTCCCGAACACGATGTTGTGCCTTGTCTTGAATTTCTCAAGCCATCCTGCACTTGCGTTGAAGTCCTCCACTTTCAACAGACTTTCAAAGTCCATAACTCTTACATGTAGCATCGTACCACTAAGAGGAATTTTACTATTCTGGCTCCTGTACGATTTAAAACACTTCAAAAAGTGGATTCAACATCAGGAAAAGAACGCATTTTTAGTTAGTTACATTTCGGATCGACATTGCCCTCGCGTCTTTTCAAGATTTTCTCTTTACTCATCAAAATATTTAACAGCAGGTTGGGTGGAATGCCATATTTCTCTGCTGGATCCTTTTGACCCAAGTTTGGATTATGCTCAGTATTATTTGTTAAATCCACTTTTTGTTTCAAATTAAGGATATTTTCGTTTACATATCTTAAAAAAAAAAAAGTTGAGGAATTCACTAACCGCTCTAACAAACGACCACAAAAACTCCATTATCTGAAGGTGGGGTTTGGAAATGCCAGCAAGGAGCTGGAAAGATTCAGATCGGGTAAAAATTCTGAAGACGGATGAAGACGCTGCTGAAGCGAACTTCGACTTAAAGGATGTCCATTTCGCGACTTAAAGGATGTCCACTTCGACTAAAGGAAAATATTTACGTTGAATTTTAATAGACGGGACCGGGACTGCATTAAAACTTACACGAATATTCGAGTTACTGGACTTCGACTTATCGCGAATTCACTGTGTGTATATATATATATGATGATGATATATATATACACACATATACACACCTTTCTTTTCTTTTTTTAACTAAATTATCTTCCCTCTATTTACAGAGTTTAGATCAGTGAAGAACTTTATTTTGTAATGCTAAACCCTGGTCAATCCTTTTATAGTTGTGTTATGCCAAATATTTTTAAGGGCCTCTAAAATCTGCTTGCCCAGGGCCGCTAACACTGTAAGCACGGCCCTGCGCATAAACAAGAAGAAATGTACGTTACGTCATTATGTGAATGCAAATTAAATAAAGCATTATTCTAATTAGCATGTGATAAAAGAACCACAATACACTAATTCTCAGTATGGGTGAATAGGTCGATAAGCAGGCTGAGTCGATTATCCTACCTGTCGCAAAATGGGTTTCGCATCCTGGAAAGTCTTAAAATGTCGAATGCTGGGAAACAGCGACCTCTTTAGGCGAAGAATTTTAAAAGAAATGGCCAGAGGAAGGGGCGGAGAAGGGAATGACAAGGCGAGTTCAATAGCGCTGTACTAGTGTACCTCTACGCGCCGAGGGAGAAAGCTCATGCAGAGCTCTAGTCGAACTATTTCGAGTTTCTGGGCGCTGCTGAGAGGGCCGAGTGTTCAGAATCGCAACCGAGACTCTTGGCCTAACGTTTACCGATGACGTCATTTCGGCGCGCTTCGGAGCATCACGCAAGACATGCGCAGAACCTCGTGATAGTGAGAGGAGAGGAGCAAGGGGAAGGGAGGACGAAAAGCGCGCGCGCGCATTTCTTTGCACTTCGTGAAAAGGCAAATAAACGCCGGTTTTAACAATCAAGCCTGCATTATAAAGATCCAGTGACGTAAGCAAGGGGGGCCTGAAGTTCCCCTATTGGATATCCAGACACATTTTCTCTAAGGCAGCATTATATAACCTTCTTTAAAGACCACTTGACGTAAATTAAGGCAATAAAAGAAATATAATTATCAGATGATTATTAGTTACTGATTACTCTTTTGATTTACTTTTTTTTTCTAGTCTGATTTGGAGGGAGGAAAGGAATCGGAAAAATTGCGGCATTTTTCTTTTGCTTATAATGTTTTCATGTTGCATTTCACGTCATTTGTACAATCATATAATGATAGCTCTTTGATAATAAGATGCAATCACGCATTAGTCGGATTAAGGGGGGGCTAAAGGGGCTACAGCCCAGGGCCCCGGAGAGTTCGTGGGGCGGGGGGGCACCTCAGTTGTCATACCAAGTGTTAAGTCTTATAGAACAGTTCTACCATTTTCATGCTCCGCACCGCCACCTTGCGGAAAATTGTTGTATTAACCAGTTGTAATTCAGGCCCCGACTGAGTTGGTCACATTGCAATTATTTCACGTGTTGATTACCATCAGCAAACACACCAAACTCCCATTAAAGGGGAGAAAATGGAAATAAAATTTTTTTTTTTTTGGTCCGTCATTTAAATCTTAATTCAGCGCCACTATATAGTAATCCGTTGAAAAAAGTATTTGAACAGCCAATCATAAACGCTTAAACTGTTACGAGAAATTCTGGGGAGGAGGAGAAGAGGAAGAAGGAGGAGGAGGAGAAGAAATGGAATTTGCGTTTAGTTTAATTATTCATTTACAGTGAGTACTTCACTTTTAGTCGCAAACTGGACGTTTAAAAAATGTCTGGGAAGAAAAGCGAGTTACCTTTGTTACGTGTGATAAAATTGAAAATTTAAGGAAAAATGGTTGAACTTTCTGTAAAATTGCGAGTACTTTAAAATTAAATATGTCACCGTTTATTATGTCATGCAAAAATTCACATCAACTGGTGAAATCGAAAATCAGAAGAGAATGGGTCGACTCAAAGCTATTGAACCAAGAGTTTGCAGGAAAATTGGAAGGTTAGTTTAAAAAATCCTTTTATAAGTAGCGTAGAAATATCAGATGATACTGCGTCATGTTCAGATACCGATGTTACATCTGGAATTGTACGAAATGACTTACACAGATTAGGTTATAAAGGCAGAAGCGCAAGGAAAAGGGCTTATGTTAGTGAAAACAATAGAAAGAAAAGGCTTCAATTTGCAAAAGAACTTGTAGATAAACCTTTAGACTTTTGGAAAACTTTATTATTCAGTGATGAAAGTAAATTCTGTTTATTTGGATCTGATGACAAGAAGAATGTTTGGAGGAAAAACAAGGTGGCGTTATGTCCTCAAAATGTTGTCCCAACTGTGAAACACGGTGGCGGTAGCATTATGGTTTGGGGTTGTATGGCCTGGAGGGAAACTGGCAATTTAATTGTAATTGATGGAATTTTGAATGCACAAAACCATGTGGACGTATTGTGAGATAACTTATCTCCAAGTGCATCAAAGTTGGGCATAAAGGATAACTTCTTGTTCCAACAAGACAACGACCCGAAACACACGACCAGAGTTACAAAAGAATATTTGTTATATAAAGTTCCCCGTAGACTAAATACACCACTTCAATATCCAGACTTTAATCCAATTGAAAACTTGTATGTTTTGGACCAAGAACTAAGAAAACACAAGTTTTCAAATAAAAATGAATCCAAAAACATTCTTTTGGAAACATGGGAAAATCTCTCATCAGATCTAACAAAAAAGTTAATAGAATCAATGCCAAGAAGGCTATAAGCTGTTACAAATAATAATAATGATATTTTTACAAAGTATTAAATTGTGTTATGATAATTTTTGGTATAATTTTGAGTTATAAAATTATGTTCAAATACTTTTTTCCCCATAAAAAATGTGTACTTTGGTATTTCTATGTGGCCACTATTTTTTATTCATTGTATTAGTTAATATGAAATATGTGTTCTTTCAAAATTTCGTTAAATTTCATTTACTCGCAATAAAGTTATAGTGAAATAAAGCATTGTTGAAATACTTTTTTCTGCCACTGTATATATGGATGATATACTGTAAGGTGCAGCGACCCTAGAAGAAATAAAACAGTTACAGCTTCAACTTATTCAGCTATTGAAACGAGGTGGAATGGAACTATACAAATGGGTGTCAAGTCATCCACAGCTATTCCAAGACAACCCCAATTTGGAATACGCATTTGATTCGCAGCACGATACAGTGAAAACTCTAGGAATGCTCTGGCGACCTCAGTCTGATTGCTTAACCTTCAAGGTAACTACAAACCCCCAGGATAGCTTCACAAAACGGGACGTACTGTCTACAATGGCAAGACTGTTCGACCCATTAGGTCTCATCAGACCCATGATATCTACAGCTAAAATCTTCTTACAGAGGCTCTGGACACTTAAACTAAATTAGTCTGATCCAATCCCACCAAAGGAAACTAAAGACTGGATCAACTTCCTGAAACAACTTTCCGAGATAAACAAATTACAAATACCTAGACATGTTGTTGTTGCTGCCAATGCCAACAAAATTGAGCTTCATGGCTTCTGCGATGCATCAGAACGGGCCTTCGATGCGGTTACCTTTTGAGCTCAACCAGTAACCAAGGGGTTGTTCAGACCTCACTGTTGTGCAGCAAATCCAAGGTAGCGCCCATAAAGCAATTGACAATTCCTCGTTTGGAATTATTTGCAGCATTACTTCTCTCACGACTTGTGTCAAGGGTAATACCTATCCTTCAGCTACAATTCACCCACATATACATGTGGACCGATTCTACCATTACATTGGCCTGGATCAACACACCTCCTGACAAACTTAAAACATTTGTGGCAAATAGAGTTTCAGAAATTCAGACTCTATGTCAAGACTACAGGTGGAAGCACGTATCTACACACGTTAATCCAGCTGATATTATTTTACAAGGAGCAACAGCCAATGAGCTTCAATCCAACTCATTATAGTGGACTGGTCCCACTTTCTTGATTTCGGACATTCCAGATCCAGTGAAAACTCCTTACTTAGACAACGATGACTTCAAAATTGAACTCAAGAAATCCTGTAGTGATTTAGTGTTAAGTGTACATGAGAACAATAACTTTATTAATGACTTTTTAAATATTAGCAATGATCTTAATAAACTTTGTCGAATTTTAATTTACGTTTTCAGATTTTTACATAATTTGAAGAATCCCAAGGAGCCATGTACTGACCCATTAACCCACTCAGAAGTATGTAAGTCATCGAAAACCCTAGTAAAACTTGTCCAAGAAGCGGAATTTGTAAAGGAAATTTCAATATTAAGCAAGGGTGATCATTTAAAGAAAGGTGAAGTGAGAAATCTTTACCCTTTCTTAGACAAGGATAACATTCTTCGAGTAGGTGGTCGATTACAAAATTCAGGTTTAAATCTAAATCAAAAACATCCGAAGTTACTGCCTGCTAAGCATAAATTAACAAAAATTGTAATGGAATATTTCCATAAGAAAAACATACATATCGGTCCCCAATCATTATTACATTGTGTGAGACAGGAATTTTGGCCTTTAGGGGGAAGAAATCTAGCTAGAAAAATCGTTCACGAATGCATTGTTTGCTTTAAAAATAATCCCAAAACTGCTGAACAATTATTAGGTAATCTTCCATCCGAGAGAGTTAATCAAAACCCCCATTTTACAATTGCGGAATTGATTTCTGTGGGCCATTTCTAATTAGATATAAAGGCCAACGAAAGGGAATATTTCAAAAAGTGTATGTTGCCATATTTATATGCTTAGCTACCACGGCCATTCATTTAGAAGTAGTCACTGATCTGACCTCAAATTCTCTGATTGCAACACTTAAACGTGTTTTTGCAAGACGTGGAAAATACTCGTCTATATTAACAGATAATGCTAAGAATTTCGTAGGTGCTAATTCTGAATTAAAAAGGCTACATAATTTGATGAGTAAGCCCTCTGAAAATTTAGCTCACTACTTAACCTCAGAAAATATCAATTGGAATTTCATTCCACCAAGATCTCCAACATTCGGGGGAATTTGGGAAAGTGGAATAAAATCATTTAAACACCATTTACAAAGAACAATTGGTGCAGTTAAATTAACCTTGGAAGAATTTCTTACTGTTACTACTCAAATTAAAGGCATACTAAACAGCAGACTTTTATTACCCATGTCTTCTGACCCAAATGATTTTGAGACACTCACACCTGGACATTTAATTGGTCGTCCACTTAATTCTGTTCCTGAACCAAACTTAATTGAAAAAAATGATAATTACTTATCTCGTTGACAAAGAACAACAAAATTAATGCAAATTGTTTGGAAAAAATGGAGTAACGATTATTTAAATCATTCACAACTTCGACATAAATGGCAATTTGAAAAGGAAAATGTTACTCCATATTCAATGGTATTAATAAAGGAAGACAATTTGCCACCATACAAATGGTGTCTATGCAGAATTCAAGAAGTTGTGCTTGGTGCGGATAAAAAGGTTAGAGTAGATATTGTAAAAACTGCTCATGGAATTGTAAAACGAGGCCTTGCAAAGATATATTTATTACCAATTAATACTTGTTGAATTTTTTTTAATTACTTGTCATATTTGTATATAATTGTTTTGTTAAGTATTGTAAATATTTTGTATAATTTTTTGCTTGTAGTGTAGAAATCTGATTTTGATTTGAAATTTATGTAAATTTTAACGCGCGGAGTAGGTTAAGTCTTATAAAACAGTTCTACCATTTTCACGATCCGCACAGCCACCTTGCGGAAAGTTGTTGTATTAACCAGTTGTAATCCAGGCCCCGACTGAGTCGGTCACATTGCAATTCTTTCATGTGTTGATTACCATCAGTCAACGCCAAACTTCCATTAAAGCGGAAAAAATAGAAATAAATATAGATTTATTTATTTATTTATTTTTTTTTTTGGTCCGTCGTTTGAATCTTAATTCAGCGTTGCCACCAAGTTCTCTCTACATTGGAAAAGGTATCTGCGGTTTAAAAAAAAAATCACATGGGTAAAAAATTTCGAAAAACTAAATTGAAAAAAAAAAATTTTCGTCGTTTACATTTTAATATTGTACAAAGGGCTATAATTTTGTGGTAGGAAAGGAACTTCTATTTAAGGTGTCCTATTATAACGTGTGTAGCTTGGGGTAACTTGGGCCAGACCTCTGCTGACACCGACTTGGATACCGGCCTGCTTATTATAAAGAATAATAATAGACGGAGTTAAATGTTCTAATATGTTCTGAATGCGTAAATATTGGCACACTAGGACCAACAACTTCTCGAGTGAAACTTATTTCCCAATTGAAATCAATCAATTCCGATAATATATATTCAGTACGGTCATTGACAATACTATTGAGATTACATGTAGCTTTCCTTCCACTAATCTAGGTCGATGGCTGGAATCGGTTGCTTATGAATTGAGAGAAAAATTTGTTCAACTTGGATTTCAGCATTTCCAAAACACTAGTGAAATTTACCAATTCTATGAGTTTATCAAAAGTGTAAATATAGTCCGCACACAAAACACAAGCAGAAAACAAGATATCGCAGACTATGTGTTTTGTAACGATTTGGATTAATGTTTTCCCAAATATATACTTACTGCTCTGAAACTACATTAGGTGACACCGATATAAGTAACTGTCAACCAGAGCCTTCTCTTTCAAAAAAGCCTTTAATAAAAAACAAATTGCGATCAACAATGGCGCAACGAAGACTTAATGGCCATGCCATCATGGCGCTAAAGAGCATGAAATTGACAAAAACTGATCGTTCGACGATATGGTGCAATCTTTTGCGAAACTTAAAGTAGGGGGAAAAGGGAATTTTAACGACTGTAAAACTTGAACTGCTGTGTGACCCTTTTGCTTTTAAGTATTCATTTCTAATTTTCGTTTTATTATACGTACGATATACTTGAATATAGCTGTTGTATTGGCCGTAGGAAGTGTAGATTTGAGCGAGATGAATTACTAAGTATCAAACCTCAATGACTTTTACTCAAAAACATTAAAGTAATTATAAAAGCAAGTTAAAATGTTGTACATGTGTTGTACATTTCACTGATACGTTTCAAAGGGGCAAACAGGTTTTTTCGTGGTTCTTAATGTAATATAAATTTGTGATTTTTAAATAATACTTTTTAAAAATTAATAATTCAATGCTTTTCTTCATGCCTGCACAGAAATTAGACTAAGACTAATTTTAAAAGTCAACACTAGATGAAGGGTGTTGCTGTACATTTTTTTTGGGGGGGAAGGGGGGTAAAAAATGCAAATAGGGGTCCTAAAGATTTCAGTAGGCCAGGGCCCCCCGAATACTTCAGTCCGACCTTGGGGGGGTCTTTCAATTGTTACATAAGCACATTTCTGGCCATTTTGTACTCCCCCTCCCCCTTGTAAGAAAAAATAAGCAAATGCCTGACCCCTCTCATGCTTATGTAAGATTTCGGTTCTCTATTTGTTTGGTACAACTTTTGAAATACGAACGAACACAATGTGTGATGCAAATTATAGTACTTATTTTCATTTTTATTGCAATATTGAGTACTTATTTTCATTTTTATTGCAATATTAAGTACTTATTTACATTTTTACTCTAATATTGAGCATTTATTTGTAAGTTCGTTATAATATTAAACGCTTATTTATAAATAGAGAGTAATCACAACAAATTATCGCATTTAAAAAAAGTTTTAACACGCTATTAATTGCTATTTTTTTGGCACAAGAAAGTATTTTTCACGGACTGCTGCTGATGCGTCCGAAAGCTTGAGTGATCTTTTTCATTGCTATTTTACCAGTGTTTAACCTTTTTATGTAAATTTCCTCCCTGGTACCCTGTATTTTATTTCTATAATAAAGTATGTTGCATTCTTATTAATATTTCTTACGTTTCAGGCAAACAGTGTATAATACATTATAAGAAATGGATTTAATAAAATACATTTATTAAAAATAATACATTTATGATAATTTAAAAATATTAGGGGGCCACGGGAAGCTCAAAGGGGGCTCTCAAGAGAAAAAAGGTGGAGAGACGTTGGATCAAATAATTAAATATTTAACTGCGATTACGTGTATTATTTATACGTCCTGCGTATATTTTTCACTGTCGTTATTACGTCTTATTACGTATATTTTTCACTGTCCTGCATCAAAGTATTGCAGTTCTGTTAGGGCAGTTGTCAATTTGTGATTATGTGTTAGTACTATTATTTTTTGTGTCTTGCGTAAGCATGGTTCAAACTCCCCCCCCTTCTCATTGTCAGCAAAAATAAGCAAATCTCAACTCCCTCTCCCCAAAGGTGCTTACATAATACTTTAACGGTCACGTGATTATAATGTACAAATTCCAAAACCGCCAATTGTCTAATGCGGAGAGGATACCTTTTCTCCCGCCCTTCACAGGGAAATAATCGATTAATAGGAGATCGAATTCACTTCGATTTTGAAATATTATCGTTTTAAAATGGATCATGATTATGGAAATCGAGCATGAAATGACAAGCACCGATAGTTCCATCATCGCCACCAGACGCCGCTACGAAGTACATAACCCTTTAGAACCGCACCATAGTAAAGATCAACGTAACGTTATCTGAGTAGCTTATCACAATAACTGCTCCATCTCTCCCAGACGTCTGCGGGGGGGAAGGGGGGGCGAGAGTTCTCCCTCGTGGGGGGGAGGGGAGTCATCGGCCAAAGTACCAGAGGGAAGGCAGAACAAGTAAGATTTTAAAAAAAAAAAAGAAAGATAATTTTTAACGCAGACAAGAAAAAGTAAGAAAAGGAAGTAAAGAAGAAAAGACTAGAATGAGAACTGGTTTGCCAAGGCAGTGACCAGAGACCGCTTCTTACTTTCGGGAGACCAATTACACACTGTCTGGGCGCTAGGGGACACATGAACAAAATGCAATTTTTTATTTTAAGGTTGGAATATCCTGATTGCGTTTCGACAGTCACTTGTTAGCACAGTTGCACTTTTTTAGCCGCCCCGATTTAAAAAACAAAACAAAAAAAGAACTCTAAAACAGGTTGGGGCGACATGGAAACATACATGCACTGAAAATATATATACTTATAGTCAGGGGCGGACTGGGTCCTCTCAAAGGTAACATACCTTGGATTTTCGGGGGGGGGCCGGCGGCCCAAATCCCCTCCTGCATACGGTGCACTTGGAGAGACCTTCGTCCATCAGTGGGTAAATAATGATGCAATACAATGATACACAAGTTTTGACCGGAGTTAAAAATTCTGGTTAAATTTTACCCCCAAGATCTGAGAACTGTCCAAATCAAGGGCGGACACAGCGGGGAGGTCACGGGGGTCATGCCCCCTCCCCCACCCACCAAAATATTTCACTGTAAAAAATTCCAACTTTCATGATAAATGAAGGGTGTTATTCCAAGACCATGGCAAATTCTGTCCTTGACCTCTCCCCTAAATGACAGTCTCTGTCTGCCCCTGGTCCAAATATTCTCCCAGTATGTATGCCATACTAAGCAAGTCTTTTTATTTTTAATATCCGCTATTATAATATTATCCATTTTCAATTTCTTTAAATATTTTTTAAAGTTTTTGCCAGATAGTTCTTCAGAATTTTGAAAACTATAGATGGAACTGGAGACGGGAGGGGACTTAGCCCCTAAAACAAATAAATGCTATGTGCAGGACTATAACATTCTAAACCATAGGATCTCCCCCCATATGGGGGACAGAGGGGGGGCTTGACCC
Organism: Dysdera silvatica; assembly: GCA_006491805.2. NCBI lineage: Eukaryota > Metazoa > Arthropoda > Arachnida > Araneae > Dysderidae > Dysdera > Dysdera silvatica. The sequence continues at coordinate 2,634,054 of QLNU02015003.1, forward strand.
GCCCCCTAGCCGTTTAAAAATTTGATTTGCCCGAACCTGCTATGCATTTACTTTCAAAAGTTTTACAGTCACATTTTAAAATAAGGTACTTTTTAGCTCATTACTAATTATCAAACAGTATCCAGTATCGTACAGTCTTTGATTTTACTATGTTTGGTGCAGTAGATGCTCTTGCGCCATAAAAGCTAACAAACAAACAAACAGTATCAATTACTTTTTGTGAGTATTTTATCCTTGTACATTCACTAAAATTCATTAGCTTTGAGAAATATGTTACACCGCCTCCCCAAAGTAACCGTATGAGCCCCATGTTCTAAACCCAGGGCTAACTATGTGAATGCCCTTTTAAAATGGTGCCGTTTGACGTGTTTTATTAATATATTTACAATATAATTAAATATGTAAGCAGAATAATATATTTAACGTTAATAAATAAATTTCTTAATGTAATTTTTGCATTGAAAACTTTAGTATACCCCTTTATAATTTCCCCTGTCCTTATTACAAAGTATATGAAGATTCAAACGTATATAAAAAAACACGTTATATACACAAAATCTACGGTAGAAAGCTATTTTGAATACATTTTTAACGTTAAAGAACAATCATTGTCATGTACAATTTCGTACAAAAACAAAAAAAAATTAAATAAAATTCTACAATATTTGATTTTTGAAAAAAATATTTTCCAGGAAGGGGGGCTGACCACATTTCTAGGAAGGCTAAGCCCCTATAGCCCCAGCCTGGCTACGGCTCTGGGTAAATGTTATTGTTTATAATATTTAGGTTTATCAACAATAAAACTCTGACTTTCATAAGAAAGAAAGAAAGAAAAAGAAAGAAAGAAAGAAAGAAAGAAAGAAAATGTAAGTAACATCAAGCCCATACAGGTAACGAAGAAGGGGCCCCGGAACCACAGGACCCTAGGCCAGGGCCCACTTGGCCTATATAAATGCGGCATACAAGCAGAGCACATATTACATACGTTTATACATTACAATCAGCGTCGGATTAAAGGTCTGAGGGACGGGTCGCTAAAGAAAATGGTCTCGGCGATATACAGACAATAAATGTTCTTTGAAGTTTATTATCTATAATTATTGGCGTACGCAGGGGGTATTGATGGGGTTGTAAGCCCCCCCATTGCAATGAAATTTTGTATATTTAACATAGGA